>VYZS01016202.1:17281-47283 GCA_013400695.1 Neodrepanis coruscans
AAAATACCCGTTAAATTCTCTACCTGAATGTAGAAATCCTTAAGGTTTCACTGCAATGCATTAAAAGCACGAAGTGTGCCAGGTAGGATTATTCTGCTGAGTTGACAGCATTACCATTTCCTGACATTCTAGTGCTTTATTTTGTAGCCTTTAATTACATTCATATTGTATTGTTATTCCAGTGCAAAATGTAATTAAAGATAAAGACTGCAATACGATACTCTCAACTAGAGCTGCCAAGATGCTTTTATCTCAGAGATGCCTGCAGGGCTTTTGCACTTTAGTTTCATACCTTGTTCAAAATTTTGAGAAGCATGCTAGGCAGCCAGCTAATTTAATGAGTTTTGTTTCGTTAAATATTCTTGCATGTGGCACTTGCAGTGTTTCCCCCCTCCTCTCCCCACTTGCAAGGACGTGAATACTCAGTTATAAGAAAGCTTAATTGAAGTATCAAAAAGAAATCCATTTGGAAAGCATAATTACACTCTGATCTGTGAGCACACAAACACTCGGATTTCCAGTTAAACTGTCAGCAAAGGCAGCAGCCTCTAAAGTTAATCAAGCATGTCATACAAAGTAACAATTAGACCAATTTGCTCCTTCAGAAGACAAAAGAGCAGAATCGGTAAGAAAAAAGAAACCGAAGCCAAAGTCCCCAAACTACCAAGGGAATTCAGAAGAAAGTCCACACTGTGTGTCCAACAGCCAGACACAATCCAGAAAGCAGAACATGTGCTTGCAGCAATAACACCAGCAGGTACAGCCAGAACTGCCATCACACACATGGTGCCTCATTTCACTGGAGATGAATGGAACTGGTGTAACATCATCTGCCTACACAAACCAGGAAATTAAATTATTACTTTATGTGGTTCGCACAGTACAAACAATATGTTTTTACATCAGATGCACAACTGCAATAAACCCAAGGTTTTGCCATGCCCAAGTCTGCAGATGCCAGATCTCATCACTGCTCTGGCATCGTTATGTGACCAATAATTCACACTCTTCAGGCCAGTTAATAACCCCTCATCCAGGGGAAGAGTTACCAGCATCTGAGAGGTTCAACACAGCTCACACATACAGTAGCTATGGCTACAGCATAACTAAGAAACATGAATCTCTTTAAGGCACTTCTTGAATTAGTATAACGTGCTCATTGTACACAATTACACTCAAAATCTCTAAGTGATCAACTCCAAAAATTAGAGCTCTACCCCTTGCAGCCCAATGGCTGAAGGGGTTTACAGGTCTCCTTCCCAGACTCTCACAGACTAAAAGAGCAAACTCAAGATGGCAACACCTACTCACTTTTACAGCTGCCTAAGTTCTTCCACTGGTGTGCTTCGTCCCCAGAAGATGGAAGGGAAACACTCAAACAGCCCCAAGACACCCTGTTTGTATTTCTCCCCAGTTCATTGCAGTTCATCCTTTCTCTCTGAAGTGCCTCAGTGTTTTCAGTATGCTGACAATTCCCCTATTCTAGAAATTCAAGCATATTCAGGGTTGTTTGACAGGCAGGCAAGAGTAGCTGCAATTACCAAATCTGACAAGAAGGCTCATGTTATTCTTACCTTCCAGAATAAGCATCTTTCCATATTTCTTCACATACCCAGACAGCATTTAGTTATTTCCCAGAATGGCATCCCATAAACCTACAAACTGTAATAATTGATTTCTTATTCCAGTACAATTTCACTGCAGAAATGAGCTGAGACAAAGGAGCATCATATGGCCAGATAAATCTGAGGGGAAGACAGGAAAAAGAAACAAGTCCCAAGAATTACCACTCCGAGGCTTTTTCTAGGGAGCTTCACTCTGATGTTCCAAAGTCTGCCTTCCCAAACAGCACTCCACACTTAACAGAAGTAAAGGCATGGATGCAAAGATACAATGAATGCTTCCTTGGAGGATTTGCCTGGCTTGTGTTTGTGCACAGCTCAAGCCTGACAAGCAGGATGGACAAATTCCAAGTCATTAATTCTTACAGAAATCCAATTAAATATTTACATTTTCCTTTCACCTGCAAAAGAAAGCATCAAAGACCTAACAGTACTCTACAGGGGGGGACCGTGCTCATTTAATAACTGTTTAGTCTCTTAGTTTATGCTGTTATAATTTCAAAGGTGATTTTGTCATCACCTGACAGCAGAGACTTCATGAAGGATGAACAGATTTCACCAAGTCTGCAATTCTGATTTGTTGTAATGCACCCTGAAGTCTCTCATGATAATTCAGTAGTAAAACCTGACTTCCTACAATAATTTTATTCTACAAAATATAATGAAAATTTGGTGTAGTGCAATTTTGAACCACCTTACCTGGGTGCAGATATTTAAAGAAAAATCTCAATCACATTCTCTACATCACACACAAACTGCTTCAGCAATTAGGTCTTGCTTCATTGTTATACTGATTAACAGTGGCTTGTATGGGACACTCCTTCCACACCTCCCACCATCACTCACTGCTTTCTTACTGTTTGGGTTTTTTAGAACTCTTTTTTTTTTCCTTCCCCCCCAAGAAGCAGAAGACAACTGTGTGGTTTCTTATGTTCCAAATATATTTTCACTGTATTACTCCAAATTCCCTACAGAGCTGCAAAACTGAGTGTCCTCCCATTAACACTCTCCCACAATCTCTTACCTGCACAGCACTGTCCTGCAGCTTTGCTCAGCCTGGGTGCTGGGATATGACAGTACAGTGTGGCTTAAGCACATAAATGACTGCACAACGGGTCTGTGACCAAAGTAAATCATCACCTGCTGAGCTCCCCCTGTCTTTGGAGGCAAAGTGTGAATCTGGACTTGCATCCACTTGTTAAAACTTCAGTTTTCACTGAATTCTCTATGAAAAACTCATCTTCGTGCACCACATATTTCACTGAAAATGGTCAAGGGATTCAAACATCAGTGAGAGGGGGGAGAAAGACAAGACAAGAGCACAGAAATGCTCAAGATTCTCCACCACTGTCACAATTTTCTTTGCATCCCCTTGAAATAAACTAGGAAAGCTTTGCCCTAAAAGGACATGGGTGGATGTGCACACCAGTCCAGTCCTCCAAAACTGCCAGGAAGAGAAGCTGGGAGAGGCAGAGGAGAAGGAACAGGGAAAGGTTACAGAAGAGAGGAAATGTATCTAGCAAGACAGATGTGCACAGCAAACAGTACAGATGTCTTCTTCTTCCCAATGAGTTCTAGAAATTTTTTCCATTTTCTTGTTTCATCATGGAGAGATGGAGTGATCCTTATTAGAGATAATACTTAGAGCAACACCAGACTACACACCCTCAGACATCCACTACCTAAGGCACGGTGCAGTCTTCACTTCCAACCATGCTACTACAAATTGAAGTGCCTGTAAATGTGGAAAGGTGAAAAAACCCAGCATTACAAGCCTAAATCCTTTCTTTTGCAATATAACCATTTCTCAGCACAGGATATCTACTACCCAGTAACTGCCTCCCACCTTTGTTAGCATTCATACAACAGGAAAGAACAGTTTCTCTGCATTCCTGACAAACTCCTGGCCAGGCACCCAAATACTTCTAGAGAGCAGACCTTTAAAATTATGTTTGCACCAACTGAAGGGGGAAAAAAACCCTTTTCTTCTCCTCAAAAGTGTGATTATGGTCTGTATAATTAATCATTTTAAGGGGGATGCCTGAGCAGCAACAGCACATAAAAATACCCTGGAAAAACAGAATCAGAAGCTCCTGGGTGGGTGACTGTATTCAGCAGGAGAGGCACAAAATCACTTCATGGGTTAGGGTGTCACCTGGGAGAGCCAGAAACTCGGGAAGTAAGGAAAAACAGCAAGCCTAGTAACAACCTGGCAGGTTTCCTTCTCAAAAAAGAAACTTCACCTAGAATATTGTACCTGCCTAGCAGCACTGGATATAAAAATACTACGGTAGTTTGTTGATTTATCTGTGCAGAAAGATATTTTCATACAACTGGCAAGTCAGGACTCGCAGGACAATTCAGCCCTTTTGTGAGGCTGCCAAAACGGCAAGAGCCAGGCATCACATTTCTTCCAACAATTAAATAGGTCAGACAGAAACTACTGATCAACTTTCTCCCAGAGAACAAAAATATCCATAACAGCAATAGGTTTATGATGAAAAAATGGAATTTATTATTAGGTGAAGCTGGCATTTTAAAGTTAGATCATCACTGCACAACTCTACAAACTGCATTACTTGAGATTTGAAAGCAAAGTCTAAAATAGAGTCTCCTGATAATTTCATTTTCTTGCAGCTAAGAATCCCCACGAGCATGCAACAGCAGGCAACAGGAACAAAATATGTGCCTATGTGGCCAGGGAAATATTGATGAATTCTTTAAGTGGAAAGAATTAAATAGGCTTTGGAAAGGTTGTGCTAGAAAACACAGCGAGCAAGCAGTGAACTGGCACAGGTTTTAGACATGAAGGCAAGGATCATTTTAAGCCAGTGAAACAAGTGAAATCCACTGTACTTGAATGATGTGTTGCTGTAACACCATATATCCAAACACAACTGGAAAGGACTGGATCCTGCACACATCATCAAAGAGGACTCAATAGAGTAACACTGGTGTCTTTTGAAAATGTTTGCCAACATTGAGAAGGTGAGAAAATGTGGATCTACAAGAGCAGAGCAATAAAAATAACTACAGTTTATGGTTTACTGGGTTTTTTAGTTCCCTATCGAGAACTTTGTAGATGTTTGGTACAGGAACTTGGGAACAAAACTGTCTAACATCTACTAAAGAACCTCCAAGGAGCAGACAGTAACTCACTGCCATTGAGTTTAAACTTCTTGAAGAGCACAACAAAGACACAACAAAAACATTATGTTATTGGAGTATCAATTGTACTGGGCTCCTCCAGGTATCCTTCCACTGAATTCACATCCTAGGAGGAACCACGCTCCAGTTTCAGTAGATCAGTTGAATACTGAAATGAAGCAGATACAAATGTTTCTCTCTGCCAAAAATATTAACACCACACCATAATGACTTGGAAGTTCTGTAGTAACTACAACCCCAGTTATAACTATGGACCCTACTCAATGTGTGCATGGATCCATCACAAGTTCAGGGCATTCCCCTGGGCAGCCTCCCTTGGGGGTCACAGGAGCTCTCAGTGCCCTCACTCTCCCAGGACCAGCCACAGGAGGGTCAAGGCAACCCAGCAGCCACAGGGGCCCCAGAGCAAACAGAACTGGGCTGCATGAGCAGAGGACAACCGGCCAGACCCACAAGTACAGAACATTTCTAAGCACAATAGTTATCTTAAGTAACAGCCTTCTGCTGGGGTATCCATGTGTGTGACTCTTACTTCGCAGCCTGGTCCTGCAGGAGGTGGAAGCTGGAAATTCAGCTGAAGGATCAGAGAGCCAACTCTCCCCTGCATCTGCTCCCAGTGCTGCCATCAGCACATTGCTCAGTCAGCCCAGACACGAGGACCACGTAGCCTCTCCAAGCCCTCACCACAGGGACCTCACCAAAATAATCTGTGAAGACAGTCTGAGACCCAGCTGAACAACTTCCAATATACAGTGGAGCATTTGTTGATATCAGCCCTTGTTATGCCTCGATCTGTAATCCACTTCAGCAGTGTGTGCCAAAAACTACTCTTTCTACAACCAAAAGAAACAAAACAATCCAGGCATTCAGCAAACAGATCCTGCTCCACAGGAGCACACAAATACAGCATTTCAAAAAACCAGACTCTACCAGCCTCCTTCACCCTGACAAACAAGAGGCAGGCACTCTGGAATGAACAGAGATTCTCAGACAATTTGTGAAATCTTAAGTGTGAGATTGCTGCACATCTCCATTTTCCACCCCGAATCAGACAGAAGGATCTTCATGTTTACCACTGGTTGGTTGTTTTTACAAAAGCTCATGTGAAAGTTAATACTCATGGATCAAATGACTGGCAGGCAATGAAAGAGTGAATATATTTCCAAGACAAATGTCTTCTCACTTTGTTGACTATTGAAAAACAAACTGTCTTACATCTGCCTTTTTAAAAAGAGGTTGATGCACCAATGCAACCCCAGTAAGCAAAGTCACTTATGCAATAACATCTATTTATCTCCAACTGTGGGTGGCTTGTAAGCTCAACAACAAATACCTTTGCTTTTGAAATGTGTCCCGATGGAATCTTTTGCTCTCTGGAACCCCAAAACCACTGGAGAAAATTATCAACAGGGACAGGCAGATGTGACCTTGTAACACTAACCTGCAGGTCTCCAGGGAAAACAAATCACAACTGGCTCTGTTTTCTGAACAGGGATGACTCAGGCACCTTCGTGTCAATGGGTAACTACACCTACAGACTTTGCTACCAAAAGACAGCTCATAAAATTTCATGAGCTGCTTAACCACAAAGACCTGGAATGAGTCAAGTATTTGAGCCTCCAAACCATATCAAAGTTTTACATGTTTTTGCACCAAGTGAAAACTTGTTGGAAGGAGACTCATTGCATTATCACCGAGTATCTCTCGAGGAACACCAAAGTACTGCTAATTGGAAATCTATCTTTGTAATAGCACCAGTATCTGCTACATCAAGAGACTGAAGTGTTGCTCTGGCAATTAACTGTTACCCAGAACAATCTGCCAAAGTTTGCTATCAAGCTCCCTGTTGGTTTGACAAAGAAATCAGTGAATGTTTCCCCAGGGAATTCTGATAGTACATCTTAATAATGCCTGGAAAATAAGGGGGCTGGGGAGCAAGGGGGAAGAGGAAAAAAAAATATTGACATCCATCTGCCTACAAGATCAGACTTCTTGCACACTGTTGTTTTAATTTCTAATTGCCATGACTGCTAGAGAGAACTGGAGAGTACTGTGGAGATACTCAGCCCCCTTGGAAGGTATCCAATTTATGTGGTTAGCATGGTGTGATGATGTGGAAACAGAAGATAATGTGGCCCACAGATCTCTGGCAGGCTTTAAAATATCATCTTTCATCGTAAAATTACTCTATTTTAAGCGGGTGATTGAAAGGTACTAATAAGGCATTTGGGTTGATGTCTACTGCTGTGCAGAGAACTGCAGCATTTCTACAAGAATTTAAAGGCTCTTAGCTCCTTTTATTAGTTCTTCAAAGTCCTCTCTTTAAAGCTGCTTACCTAGCACAGTGGCCAGCTGCACACTGAGTCAGGACAGGGCTAAGAAACAACTTGAACTGACCACCTATTTCACTTCACTGATACTGCTCCTCTTACTGAGGCCATAGTGCAGAACAAATTAAAGTCTTGCATTACTGGTCAGCTTTGAGGGAACCATAAAAAAACCTGCTTTGGAAGCTACAGGCAGAAATCTGGTTTAAGACCTATAAAAACAAGAGGCATTTAAAGACCCTCTACTCTTGAAAGAGCAGCAAGGAAAATAAAGATCTCAAGCAAGGTACATTTTAAGTTGGGGTCACTCAACTACTCAGTTACTGCTCCAGCACTGCACTGAGGCACAGCACTGCAAACTTGAAAACCAGCAGCCTTTTCTCTCCCTTTCCTTTTTATTAACTTGTCTTCAGTGCTATTTTTTCCCACTTCATCCCTCTTACATCCAAACTGCATGAATATAAATTTTCCCAGACTTTTCACTGCCACATGTTCCCTCAAGTCACACACCCTCAGTCAGGGAACACCAGAAGCCTCACACTGCCTGACACCAACCAAAGCACTGCTACAGGCAGAGGTCAAGTCAGAAGAGCAGATTATTTTTTTGCCACACATCAAAATAAGACATACTGAGAACTGTGGTACCAATTAGAGCTACTTAAAGTAAAATAGTAGCTGTGTGTCCTTCGGTTGAATGAAGTTGGTTTAGTTTTAGGGTGTGTCACCAGTCAATGCACCGCAAATAACCAGTAATTCCAAATAGACAGTGACTGTAACACTGATGTCTGTAACACCAAAGCCCATGAGGGAATGCTGCTCTCTTATCTTAGCCCAGACAAAATGCAACTGCAATGAAGATGTCTTTTCTTTGTCTTTGGGACAGAATTCACAACACTGAAGATTGGCCATATCTCCTTAAAGCAAAAGGAATCACTGGTAACAAAAAACTGATCATGAATGGCATCCATCAAATCACAGGTCACCATTTCTACAGAACATCTTGAAGCCTATGGAAGTGCCTCTGTTCCACTGAGCTGGTCATAGATATTTGGGTTTGAGCTAAATAGGCTTTCTGTGACTATGTGAACTTTCATTTCTGTTCCCCTTTGAGGTACCTCACCACAGAAAGCTCCCTTACCTTCTGTGCATGTTTCCTTAGAAATCCACCCCTCAACTCCAAGTATCCTAACACAGAGAGGGAGTCCTGCTCAGCAAGTTTTTTATTTTATAGACTGAGTCTATAAAATCTCAGTGAGGAAACTGGCTAGACCTTATTTTTTATCAAGTGGCTCTCAAATGTTCTGAACCACTGACAGTATCCACTGTATCTTCCACAGGACACCTTAATCAAATTTGGATGATTTTTCAGAGAGGCAGTGAGGTTTTGCAGACATCTCGCTGCTTTCTTGGGGCCCACCAGTGACAGGGATCTCTCTCCTAATCAGAAAACGCCAAAGCAGCAGCCACACACCAGATGGCCACTTCTTTCTAGTTATTCACATAAAACTACAGGAAGAAACACCCCTTGCTGCAGCCACAGTGTTTGCAGGAACAAACCTCCCCAGCACAAGGCACAGTGGGTTCCACTCCAACTCTCTGCCCAAGCACTGCAGGACACACTGACAGTTTAAAGTGCCTTTATGCCCCTGTGAACAGCACGATGACATGAAGACTCCACATAAAATCCTTCATAAAAACTCACCAAACCTCCCACACACACCGTGTCTGCCACTACACTTTGCATTGCTTTTAGGTATAAGAACAAAAATCCTTAAAAAAAAAAAATCAAACCTCTTTCCACTTGAATTAGTTTTCAAAATGAAAATAGCAAACTGTACCATTCCCCTGAACTCTGAACGTGAAAGTTATGACCAAGTGATGCCAAAGTTTTGGAAAGGCCTTCTCTTCACACATTGCTTTTGACATTTGCAGTAGGAAAATCTTCTAACTGAAAATACAAACTGAATTTGTAGAACTGTTGTTTCAACTGAAACCACAATGTCTTTTTTACAAGTATCTGTTTGCAGGACAAGCTATGAATAGTCACTTCCCGAGGCTTATTGATGGCTCAGTCATAGTTTATGCTGTGATGCATCTGGCAGGACAATATCGCCCATTCACTGCTGTGTGAGAGCTCAGCCTTCCTGTCCCCAGGCCTTCAAAGGGATTCCTGACCAGTAAGAGCTGAAGTACATTGAAACTGGAGAGATAACAGGCAAGCACAGGGGTAAAGAATGTATTGGCCAAGCAGTTTTGGAGACCTTATTCGATCAGCAAAAAAAGAAAAACCTGTGGCAAAGTAAAGCATTTCCCATTGCTCCAGTTCGGAGTTCTGCTGTCTTGTTTGTTTCTAAAGCACAAGACATTCAAATCGCCTTTTTTCCAGGGCTGTAGCCTCTCCTTTATTCTCCCTTAAACAAAACCAGATCACTTTCACAGACTTCCTTTTGTGACCAAAAAAAACCAAAAACCAAGAGGTTGTCTCGCATTTTGTATTTATTTGTATTTGTGATTTACAAGTCTGAGATAAGGATTATGCTGGAAATTCAGATTTCTTCCCTGAAACAGCCCTTCCAGAGACTTTGCTGAGTTACACGAATGATTTCTCTCCTTCCTGCCCTCTCCTCCCCCCATCTCTTGAGAACCGCCTGAAGGCAAATATAATTGGAACCTTGCACTGGCCGCAGACATGTCATGAACAGGAACATAATCCAGGGTCAGCAGCGGGCTAAAGGCAGCTAAAGGCACTGCCCTGCAATGATAAACGTGCCTGCAGCCCAGGCCGGCCCGGCACAGCCGGGAGAGGGCGGCTCGCATTGTTCTCCAGCAACGAGCCCCGGTAACTCCGACAGCAGTTGTACCTATGACCCCACTCCCGGTTAAGAGGACAAAACATCAGGTTCTGAGGATGGAGGGGGAGGGAGGGCTGAAAGCAGGGATCTGCTTACAGACAGAGAAGAATATCATTAACTATTAATAACGAAAAGGCTGCAATGCAGACAGCTTGAAATCTGGTACAGCTTACTAAATCACAACTGCATGAGACCATTGTACTACAGTGCACCAGTAAGAGCTCCACAGCTCCCTTCCAGGGAGAAATCCATACATTTATACGGAGACCACACAGCACGTGTCTCCAGCAATGCAGCACTTCTCATGATGAGAGCTGTTGGGAAATTCAAAAGACTTTTAGTTATACGCTCATTTTAAAAGTAGGTCCTTCTGAAAGAGGATGTTTTATGCCAAACAATTTACAGACAATATTCAATGAAGCAGGAGAGCAGATTTTGTTCAGTCTGCAGTAACACGGAGGAGGGAGATGAAATGCAAGTCATACAGACCTAACCAAGTTCCTTCACTAGGAAGAAAATGTGATTAAGTTTCCTCTGGAGGCAAAGCCAGCCTCATGCCAAGACAGTGGTTCCAACTTTTTTGCACTTCATTTCAGAAAACCAGCAATAAGTATCATTACTACAATTAATAAGCAAGGCACAGCAGAGAATTTTACTGAGTGCCAAAAAGGAGGGAGAGGGGTAGTTTGTTTTTTTTTTTCTTTACTGAGATCTCAGGTTTGGGTTTTACTTTTTTTTACTTTTAGTATATTACTGGCTTAGGTGGAACCCTCTATTCACATCCAAACAAATCAATTTAGCTGATCCCTCCCAGGTGCACTCTTCCCTGGTGAAATACAGACTCACTGCTGTTTTCCAGAATGACAGGACAACAAAGAGCTAAAGGAACAGAGGGGAGAAGGGCTGGATCACAGTAGTGCCATTGTCAGAACAGATGACAGACCATTCCAGGCGTCTGGGAGCCACGAGATGAGCAAAGAGCAAACCAGGATGAAAATGCCAGTGCTGAGGCCAAGTGAGGATGCTGGGGGAAGGAGAGCTGCAGCCATTTCAGAGCTCTGGTCCCCCAGAGCCCTCAGCTCGTCCCTCCTGCAGCTGGTTCACAGCACTGGAGTTGGGCAGTGCCACTCCCCTGCTCTCACCTCTCCCACAGGCTCCACAGAGCAAAAAGCAGCCCCAGTGCTGGACCTCACCAGTTTTGTGCTCCCCTTTCTCAAGTGAGGGGGGTCTTCTGGTCTGGAATGTATTTTAGAAAAGGGTCTGTTTGCTCACAGCTGGTCCTGGTCTGTCAGGCCTCTCAAACAGAGGGGAAAACTGTCCATGCAAATCCGTGTTTGCATAAAGATGGAAAATAATAAGGTAAAGAACCATTAACAGAAGATTTTTAGTGAAATCCTTAAACTCACAAATTAGTCAGAAATTTGTAACATGGTTTCAAAGTAACCCATACAATAAATATTTTGAAAATACAAAGTAAAACACATGCAGAGGAACTAATTATAGGCAATGCAGAGCCACACCAAGAAATGTCCTGTTGGGAAGCCAACAGGGACAGTTGTGCCACAAAAACTGCAGAGAGAAGGAGGGTGGTCTGCTTCCCACAACAGGAGTGTAACAGGGAAGATAACAAATCTGCAGTCACAACCACATCAAAACAGCACTGCATGTGCTTAAGTGTTAACTTGCTCCTTTCTGGTGTTTGATTTTATTTGGGGATTTCAGTGAAGAAATTCACTGTCTCTGGGAGTAAAAGTAAAAACCCTGGGAAAAAAATGTAAATGTTAACAAACATATAAAAAACCAACCAAATAACCCACAAAATAAAAAAAAACAAACCAAAAACCCCTTATTTCTCAGGCCTAAGAAACCAGCACAGCTCACTATAATTTCTTTTTTTAGAAGTGGAACTGGGAACTTCTCAGAGTGTTTGGGGTAGAATTAGTTTTTTCTTCCCTCATACCTGGAGTTTTAAGCATGCTGGTATCATTCCCACCGAGTTTGGAACTCATCAGAAGCCCAAAGCTCAACTTTCACAGACACAGGAAACCAAAAGACATCAATGATTTACAGCACCTTCCCACTACAAGAGACAGTGGAATCCTAATTCCTTTAATGAAACTTTGGAGAACATCAGAAACTAAAAACAAAGTTATTTTATGTAACATTTTCTGCGATTGAAGTACTGCATTTATCTCAGATATTCACTTTTCAAAAAACATGCAAAAAGAAATGGAGGAGGATGCAGGAGAGTGATGAAAAGTTACTAAAATGAGGCAGGAAAATCCATTTAGTGCCATAGAATCAATTACTAACAGAGAGAGAAAAACATGACTCTAACCTGCAAATATTACCAGGATATACTTTGCAGAAAAACACCAGATAGTAACAGGATATATGACAAAGTCACATCTGGGACTCCTTCAAAATTTTATTTGTATTCTCTGGCTAAAACCATGACAAAAACTTTCTGATCAGCATTAAAATGTCTGCAGAGTCAGCAGTTCCCAAGTTTTTTATACAGGCAGATAGGTACCCAAGTTTCATAGAAATTTCTTTGCTGTTTATGAAGGCAAAGTATATTTGCATGACCCAAACAAATCACCTGCTGATAAGACAGTGATAACGCTGCCTGTGCCACCAGGATCTGAGACTTTTTAGGAAAAGCATCTTTGCATGACAAAAACCTAATGCTACACGAGACAGCTTTTCATTAGCAGAATGCTAATAAATTGATATCCCCAAGTAATTAATTACACAGACTCTGGGCAACAGGAAGTCTCACAGCAAACATGTACATTCAATTTTCATCAAGTCACTCTACTCCCCCACCCCCCCGAGCTCCAGTTTGGGGAAGGCAGTGCCAGATGAACTGAGGAACTGAGTTTCTTTCCAACAGGCTGCAAATCTCTTCCATTAGTTCTCAGCTATGCTGAGAGCACAGTTGACTTTGAACACCAAGCCAAGGACCAGCAATGATCACTGATGCTTCGTATCTTTCAAAAAGCTCCGCAGTTTAACAAAAAGTGCCACGTTTTTCACTTGAAAATTCAGCTCTGTCTCTTTTGTATCAAAGGCCGGTCTCTGGACAGCACTGGAGGACTCCAAGGTCTCCTGGACTTCCCAATCTGTTAATCACAAGGCTTCAGCAAGAACTGAAGGTGGGAGTCACACAAACATCACACATCTGGTATCAGGCAGCAGAGCAGTGAGGGGGCAATCACGGGACTGGAAATTCACCCTGTTGTGCTTCTCAACAGGAAAAACAATGGTATGTTACCAACAATGATTAATCACTAACAAATGACAATGGATTCACTACCCAGAGCCATCAAATCAGGCCTAAATGCCTTTTCTGGAAAATATGCTTGCATTAAATGCATTTTGAAAACCCAGCAAGCCAAGCTACACTAAAGCTTCATCACCTCAATTATTCAAGAGGTGATTATTTCTAGATTATCTAAATGGATTACTTTTATTGCCAAGAGTTCTGAACACTATGGCTCAGGATTTTGCTGTGCCATCCACTGCACTGACACATAAATAGCCATTCCTAATGTAAGAAACCTAGGTTTTCCTTTTTATGATTAGTCTGATCAATAAACCAGAACAGACTCTACCAGCAAGAGCCAATTACATGAGATCTGCAGCTGCCTCACATCTGCAGTGCAGCACTTCATTTGCCTGAGTAAACTCAACAGTTTGGGGATTTAACTGGCAAAAGATTTATAAGCCCAGAGTGCCACATTAGCAAAACTACCCCTGAAAGAAAGGTGGGCAAAGACCAGCTAAGAAAACACTAGACAGGAGCTGCAGAGAGTGATCTGTGAATACAAATATGAGCAATCCCTGAGCATTCAAACCCACAACTTACTGCAACCTACGGTTTGTCAGGATTCTCAGCCAGGGCACAACTGGGTAAACTGTGAGGTGAGTAACAGGTCATTACTGAGCCCGGAAGATCTTAAATCAGTTGATGTTTTTGTTTGGGAGGGTTCCCTTTCACACAAAACACTGAGCTGGCTCCTGTCCCAGTGCTCAGCAGCCACATTAGCGCCAGACAATGACTTGCCAGCACATCTAATGCCACCGCAGTAAACACATTCTGCAGCACACACAGCAAAACCCCGGGATCTTGCACCTGCACTTTCCAGAATGTAACATCCCTCACCCAACACACTAATGCCTAATGGAAGCTGAGCAGCCACAGCAATAGTGCAGCTCATTAAAGACACATTTTAAAAGGACAGAGATGTCCAGCTGCCAGAGCAGGACAGCACTGAGAAAAGAACAATCTCTGCTCTCTCTGCCCTGATCCACAGGGGAAGCCTACAAAACATTCCAAAAAATGAGTCAAAGAACAAACTTCCCTGAGCAGCAAAAACCATAAACCCAGTCATTTTACTCTCCTTTTCATGTTCCAAACGAACTATTATTTCCCCCCCTGAAAAATAAACTTATTTTAGCACTTCTGTCACTCCTGCTTCCCATCCCCTGATCCCCATTGCTCCCATCACAAAGACTCAGATGCTGAAAAGGGAGTTTTTACCCACCACCTACATCAAAACATTTAATAATTGTTTCTCTGCCTTTGAAACTTGGTTTGCCTACACTAACAGTCACACAATAATGCCCATCTTCCAAGGGTTCCCATTTCCTGTTAAATCCAGATTACCTGCCCCCTCAGCTGCTCTTCTGACTGACAGCCTGTCAGAGACACACACCACGAAGACAGGACACAAAAGCTGCAGCTTCATCAAGGCTTTACCTTACAAAGGCAGACTCCCTCCCATCACAGCAGCACAAGGCACAAAAACTGAACCAATTCCCTGAGCGGTGAATTGAAGAAAAGTAGAAGTTGGGTTTAGTTACAGAAGTAACTTTTGCTCTCACTCAGAGTTCAGCACCTCCACCTCCAAGGCCCCAGATGCTGCCCCAGAACTAACCCAGGCAATTCCTCTGAGCCCTGACCACCATCACAAGTGCTGCTCATCTCCTACTGGGTCTACCTTGTTCACTGACTGATACTTCACGTGGTCTTTTTCAGAACCTGTAACCAGACTGATTTCCTGGTTTTGTTTAGGAACAGTGAGAGAAAGATTGAGAAATAAGTCTAGAGAATGTCTATTTTAACATCTTGTGGTGATACTCAAGGCTATCTCGATTTTATCAGGCACACCCATTTTCAGGACTCCTACATCTTGGTCCCAATCCCTGAATTATTACAACCCACACTTGTGAGTGGGAGCTGAAAATGTGAAGAAAGAAAAGAAATTTTAAAAAAATCTTGTACAACAGCAGTCCTGTAGGCTTAATTAAAAACAAAGAAGCCAAAAAAAGCAAAGGAAAAAAAAACCACAAGGGATGACAGAGTCACTGGCTTAACAGCACTCAAATTCTTTGCCAAGACACAGAATTCTTTCTGTTCCTGCCTATTTTCCCTAGACACCTCCACCTCCTCTTTCCCATTAAACTAAACCAATATGTTCACACAGTTAAGTGTTCCAATAACTTGGTCAATATAAAATATTCATAGTAGCTCCAAATCCATCAAATTTCGGATGATTATTCCCTCCTGATTCAAGAGCCATAAAACCTCAGAGCGAGCACACTGATGCTTCTTGCCTGAAAGCAACACCCCTGCCATCTCTGGAAGATTGTCCTCTTGTGGAGGAATTAATAATTTAACCAGGAGGGCATTTCATGACAGCACAGTCCAGATTTCACCATGTTTTACCACTTTTCACAGGTTGGAAATGTTAAAACAAGAAGGTGTCACAAACCCTACTTAACACCTAAAATTTCGTTAGGCAAAACTGAATGAATACAAATCAGAACATATGGAGCACTTCTTCTGTCTTTCTTGATGCAACCCACAGAAGTGATTAGCTTGGCTTGTGACCAATTTGACATCTTGACAAATCAGTCAGTTCCTCACAGAAAAAGGATCTCAACTATTACATGTTTAGGCAAACCAGGTTAATTTGATTATTACTCAACTCCTCTGTCACTCCCAATTATTCAAACCAAGGAGCCTTTGCCACATGTTTAATAAAACACAACTAGCAACACAAGTGATACATGAAAAAACCTGCTGGAAACTCAAGTTACCACCAACCCTCATCAGCAAGATGTCAACGATGGTGGGCCTACTAAATCATGATTCCAAAGCCTTTAGGAATAAAAAGCTATTATTTGCATTCAAACTTTGAGATCAATACTTCCTTAAACTTTCAGCAGAAATATCTAATTCCACTTAGCACTTCGTTTCCTGGACCACAAATTATCTGCACACAGTTTGTAAGTCACTAGTTTAATCCATTTCAAAAATTATTTCCTGAGTTTATACCACAGAAACGTGTGATGGAAATGGAAAATACATTCTCTGTGCTGGGGGAAAGAAACCCAGAATGTACCTAAATCAGGTACAGTACAGGTACAGTAATCAATCTGCTCAGCCCTGTGATGAGAGGCACTAACTGGCACCTCAAGCACGATGTGCTTCAGACAGAACTTTCAGTGTTCATCCCAACACTACTTTTTTTCTACCAACTCCTCCAAAGTCCCTGTCCTGAGACCTAAATTTATGTCTTACCTAAGTTCTTACTATAGTTATTACATCATTTTTCCCTTGAACTTCACAGGACTCTGCTCACACACAGCCTCTCACAATGCTGCTACACAACAATGGCTCAACTACATTGCAATGACAGTATCTTTCTACATCATCTTCCCTCTTTTCTCTATTAACATTTGGGATTTGGGTTTCAAAGGCTCCATACCCAGCTACATAGTGCCAAGTCCTTCTTCTGATCCATAATTACTGTCATTGTCTACTTAAAGAAAAAAAAAAGGGCAAGAAGGAAAGAATTTTGTTTTAAAAATCCCTTTCAGCCTGCCACCTTTGAGCTTTATCCCTGGCTGTCCTTCATGTTTGACAGACACAACTGAGAAACCCCAGCAGAGCCACACCTCAGAACCCTCTACCACAAGATTCCCAAAGGTCAGGCTGCTGTACACACCCAACACATCATTACAACCTCATTTCAGCTCCCTGTCCTTCCGCAATTCATAAACTCTGCAGGGTGACAATTTCAGCTCCGTGTTTGCACGGCACCCACCACACTCAGGTCTTGGTCAAAGAGTGTCCTACAAAGTAAACAGTGTTGCATGGACACAGAAACTGTAATCTCAGCAATTCCAGAGGAGACCTGGCACAAGTTTATCATGAGATTCACAGTCTGTTTACCCCAAAACATCTCAGTCTTACCTTCAGACAAAAAAAATCACACACACACACACGAGTCCATTTACAAATCCTTCAGACCATCTTTGGGAAGGATACCCCACTGCTAAATCAATTTATTAGCTACAGAACCAAAGAGCCAACAGACCTGTGTAACCACCTACTCCTAACAGAAGCAGACTTTATGTCCTTGTTTGTTAAATGAGAAATCAACAGCTTCAGTAGGTTTGATCTTTACATTTAAAATGAAAGTTATTAGTTAGCTATATCTTATTTCCTGAGGGAAGGGAGGTTTACTGGAAGCCTTCCAATTGTGAGGCCAGGGCAGGATGATGATGAGAATCCTGATGCACTCTGACCACAGAAAGATGCAGTGAAGAGAAATTAAAATGTGGCTCATCAGTGGGACAGGCAGGGAACAGGAACTGCTGAACAACCCTTGGCCAACATCAGCCTGAGTGCTCTGCACAGTGTGAGAGGAGAGCAAAGGCAGCGTCAATAATTTCGACTCGTGCATCCAGAACGAACACAGTCTGATCTTCTGCTATTTATACTGACAGGACAGTGAGACACCTTCTCCCACTGCCAATTTCCTCATGCTGGCTACCTTGGTGGATTGATAGTTCTAAAATTAGAAGGTAAGAAAAAATTCAGAATGCAGCAAGGTGCATGGGGACGTTATTTCACAGCACCCATTTCAAAGAGCCTCCACAATGCTTTTTAGTTGGAATGACCGGGATATTAAGCACTCTATGAAAATATTTAAAGATTTCTTTGCAAATTACTTCTATACATTACAGCCTGTAGAACATTTTTTATTGTATTCTTTTCCCCAGGTGTGCATTTCCCTTAATGCACACGTATTTTAAGCTGTGAACCACTGCAAGTTGGAAGCCATGTCACAGGCTAAGCAGCCTCCAAACTGTTACCCCATCTGGCATGACTGCTGGAACAGGACTTTATTTTCTTCCAGATTGTTCATAAAATCTTTCATTAGAATATCTGAGCAAGTACTTTCCATTTTAAATAATGTTAATAAAGTGTTGGGAGGTAGTTAAAGGGACTATACAGGAGCAACCAAAAGAGAAATAGAAAAATACTTGAAAGCACAGCTCAGCAGCACACACTGCCCCTGGTCCATTGTTAGTGCTCACCACCACTGCAAGGGCTGCACACCACAGAATCCACTACTGCCTCTGCTACTGTCTCTGGATGTATAATTTTTTAAGCATGTTTTCCAGTCAAGACTTCCCCATTAATCTTCAGCTACTGCCAAATTTCAGAAGATTTGGAAGCTTCTGTCCACAAAAGGATTTCTTACAAGGCTTGCAAAACAAGTGCCCTGCAAATCCCCACACCCCACTGATGGTGAGCTGGCTGCTTGCCTAATCAGCAGCCCTGCAGCTCCAGAGCTGGTGCTGCCACTGCCCAGCTGACAGGCCCAGCACAGCAAGGAAAGGCACAGGGGGGAAGCCAACACTGGTGCAGTGAAGAAAGCACCTGGTGTTAATTAAAAGGAGCTTTCAGTAACACACTCACATATTTAAGTTATGTCTTCTGAGGCACAAAGGAAAAAACCCACCAACTCCTGCACTCCAAAGGGTAAGGTTAATTCTACAGCCTCACTGGCTCAGACAATAAGATCTCACTGTAGAGAGACTTGAATAGCCTGAGGGTGGATAAAGCTGCATAAAGAGTTTGCACTTTACCAGACATCTGATAAACTAATCCCCTTCAAGGCTACCTGCCTGTTTGAGCTCTAATAACCAAGAGAATTCAACAGCAGCCTTAGTTAAAAATCAGCTGAAAGGGCAGCCAACCAGGCAGCACAAACCCAGAGCCCACATCAGCACAGACACAGTCACTGCTCTGGGACCCACAGGCCCAAACCCACCCCAGGATCAGGCACCATCTCCCTCCAAGGGAGGGGAGCAGTTTCTCAGACCCAGCTTTCCAACTCCTCAGTTTTGCTGCTGTTATTCTCCATGGGACACTGCCAGCCTACAGCTATCCCAGTATCCCACATCCCTTGCAATTAAGTGGGGTTTGAGCTCAGGCTCTCCACCCTACACACACTGTCCCAAGGAAGAGCAGCACAAGGCCTGCCCTGTTACACACTGTGAGCACCTGACAAGCAGGTACAGGTAACTCCTGGGAAGAGAAGGGAGCAAAGCAATTACAGAGAGCCACAGAAAAAAAAAAACAAAGCTCAGTTCAACAACTAACCTGAAAAATGCCAAACTGACAGCCCTAGGAACAAGAACTGTTTCTAATTAACTAAACAGCAACTCCAGCTTCATCTCTGTGCTCTGACTTCAGATAATCAATGCTTTTTTCAGATTCCATTTTGCTGAGTTTACACTACCAGCTTTGAGTAAAACTATCAATTGAACTCAAACACTTAAGACTTCTTTTGTTTACAAGTTTCTTAATAGATCCTTGTGTAAGAGAAGGGACCCAGAGGAGCCAGCAGCCTCTCAGGAAGGGTTGCTGCTTTTGGGCAGACAGAAGGAGCCCTCCTTTGGCCAATTTACATCAAACTATCTGTGGGTTTTACATTCAAACCATCATGGTCCTCTCTTTCCCTGTCTCCTCTGCTAATTGATACTCTCTAGTTTCTGTATGTTCCTGCCCAATCTTTTCATAAGAAGCACTGATTAAAGAAAGACCAAGAAGCAATCACAACATTTCAGGAGAAAAAAGACAGGAAAAAAAGTTCTCTTCCATTCTTTCCTGCATCCAAATACTGCCCACCTCAGCCCCAAGATTCCCAGGGGCCACTCTGCATGTACTTATATTGTCCTCTTCTTAAGTGAAGACATAATATTTAAAGTGCAGGCAAAGCCCAAAACCAGACTTTTGCAAGAAAGGAAGGAAAAACAGAGGTAGAACTAATTGCTTATTTCCACTGGAGCACCAAACTCTTCCAAAGACACCAGGAAACACCCCTGAACTCACAAGTTCCAGGTACCTGGGAATGAGTAGCTACCATAAAATAAAACACATCTTAGGGAAAAACCTCAGAGGGCACTGAATGCTGTGCTTTTACCTCAGCTAAAGAACCCAAGAACCCTCTGCAGATACAAACTTGTGCCTTTATTTCAACACAACAGTAAAACAGGCAAACTTAGTTCCAAATGTGATAAACAGAACACAAGTCAGTGAGCAAGGACCAATTTTGCCACGTTTTTGAAAGCTGAGCCACACGCATTTAAAAGTTAAAATTAAAAACATAATAAAATCGAGTAACAGAAAATCAATTCATTGTCAAAAAAACTGACAGAGGGAAAAACATGCCAAGGGGTACACACACATCAAGTTACTTGGAAGAGACACCATTACAAAAAAAAAAATTAAGGAGTGTCAGCAAGCCATGTTTCTAAGCACCAACAGAAAGCCAAATCTTTACATTTAAAATATAAAAATCTTAACTATCCTTTCTTAAAGTATTACATTCAGTTTAAAAATAAATCATCTCATGGAATGAGAAAGTTAGTCAACTAGTATTTTATCGAACAAAATTTTTCTAGTCCTAGGCCTGATTCACTGAATTGAAATCTTGGAATAAGTTATAGGCAACAAAAGAAATACATTAATTTAGACAACAAATTTCTAAAGGAAAAAACAAGCTGCAAAGTAAAAAAAAAACACTTGAAACATTTTCCGTTTATAAAAACAAACTGAAATTTCTTTAAATGAGTCAAACTTTATTATCTCTTTTAAAAAAAAAAAAAGATGCAGGAGGAGACAAGTTCCCCATTGCAGGGAAAAGCCACCTGTTAAACTGAGAAGTGGTCATGACATTATCTAAAAATATTCATGTATCACATTTTGACCTATATACAAATGTTAAAATATGACAGTATACAGGAGGATCAGGTGTATTTAGGACAGCACACCTGGATTAACAGTTAGAAATATTTCATTACCATCTCTGCCCTTTTTATTTTAAAGCTTCACTCACAATTTAGCTGTTATTAAAGAGATCACCACAAAGGCTTGGCCAACAATCTGATTATACTAAATATAAATCCCCCTGCAACAATTTTGTTCCCATGACTGAAAAAAACAACAATATACTGAAAAAACAACAATATGCTGCAGTGCAGAAATAAATTTTGACAATTTAAAATTCATTTATGTTACTTTATGTCCTGAAAAAAAAAAATTGAACTCAACTTGACAGTATTAAATTCAATCTGTTCAGAACAACCTGCAGAAAGGGAATAGTGTGGAGATACACATCTTGGTGCAGACAGCCATTTAAGATATGTAACCAACTGCACACTCTGTGGAATAATCTGGTTCAAACAGACATGTATTTGGACAGGGTTAGTGGGGACTGACAGACTGAACAGATACCTCCTGTCTCTTGGGTTAAGAAACAGCAAAGGAAAATTGCCACATTCCCAAGCTCCAGGAGAGGATGTGGAGCAGCAGAGCCAGTGAAATCCAGAGTGGCACAAATGGCAACCCAGGGCTGACTGTGCACTTGCACCTTGTCACAGGATGTTGGAAAGCTCACAGAGACTCACAAAGATTTCCTACTAATTCATTCAGGAAAAATTCAGGAAGGGCTACAAACCCCAAAGGCCTCTGCTGCCTCTGAGCTCCAAATCTCTAATGGAACCCTGAGGAAGTGCAGATCTGACCCAGAACTGCAGAGGTGTGGCAGCCAAGCAAGCAAGGAGCAGCCAAGGAGCAGCTCTGCAGACAAAAAAACCTCGTTCCAGTAAGTCTCCACCAGCTCCTGTGTTTTTGACTGCAATGTTGGCAGCTAGGCCACTGTCAGCTCCTCTCTCTCTAAATCTCACCAGGGATTCACAGCCCAGAGCTCAGTAACTCCTCTACACACTGCTCACACCAGGCCTGGGCTGCCCCTCCTTTGCTCCTGGTCTTTGATGAGGATCAGGGCTGGAAACAAGCCTTCGAGTTACATCATAGGAAGAATTAGATGCAAGAAAAACTACAGATCAATGACAAACTCCAGTCAAGTTCACTCTAGTGAAGCCTTAACTTCAGTCCCATTCCCTGGCACTCTGTCTCCAAGATTTTCTAGGCCACCAGATCATGTATTTCCTATGATTACCCCAACAAGTTTCTTTGTCTGCTTGACTTTGGCTTTTGCGTTGTTTGGTTTGGTTTTGAAAGGTAGTAAAGTTACATTCTGTGTTTCAGGAAAGAACAGAAACCAAAAGCAGCAAAAAATAAGGAAAAAAGCTGGAGGAATGTTTCAAAATTACCCATCCCTGCCAACAATCCTCCAAATTACAGCCTTCCAGTCCCTCCTCACCAGACATGCAGGACTGAAGAGATTTGACTCCACCTGGCAATGACTCAGCAAGTGCTCCCTCTTTCACAGAGCAATTGTAATTCAGATTTTAAACCATCATTTGATTGAAGAGCCCTGTTCCCTTTGCAAAGGAGTAAAACCATAGTGAGACAACCCAAACAGTAAGTCAGTGGTGTCTACTTGAGTCACCTGCAATGAAGCCTAACTGCAATCATCTCAACCTCTACATCTGCTGTTCCAACACTCCAAGATCTTTGTATTGATGCAGAAACACCCAGTCATCAGAGGTGTGTGCATTTTACCATAGAGATGCTTAAGTTTGCCTCAAAGCATTTCATTTCACATTTGTTCTTCCAAAATTTGCTTTTGCAAGGAAGTAGAGCATCAGCAGACACCAAATGGTCACGTCATGGGCTATTCTGCACATCTATGTCCTTATTCAACTGAAAGAAGTTACTCACACCAAGTGAGTAAATACCATTAATTCAACTGCAACACAAAGTCCCTGCATTACAGCTGAACACCTTTACTGGTTACAGTCAGTGTAACCCTCAGAGCTGTTTAAGCCCATTTTCAACTACTTCCTTCAGGCCATGGTCCAGTGACATTTCTCCTGGAAACAGTGCCAGCTGAAGCTGCTCCTACCCTGGGCCATTTGTGTCTGACTGATGCCACACCACCTCCTGAGCCTCAGTACAACTGCCTGAAGTGCCATATGGTGAATGGATCAGGAAACTGCTCAGGGTTAAAAAAAATTAAGCCAGCAGTGCCACCAAGAGAAATGTCTGTGGAACCACAGTCTCCAAAACTTCTAAAAAGTTGCCAGTGGAGGGTCAAGCTAAAAGCTTTAACACTTACCCTGCATCTTCTGAGCTCATGAAGCTCTGAGCAGAGGCCATGAATTAGCTCAAAGCCACTTGCTGTATGTACATGGAGGCAACTTCCTCAGGAGCAGATCAAGTTGCTCCATTCCACTCAATTCTGAAAAGTAGCAACAGCTGCTTCAAGTAGAAGTGAAATAATAATATCTTTAAGGAAATTACTAGAAAGCAAAACAGCAAAACCCCTGGGGCTCCTCTGGTTCCCCTGCTCTCACCCTGTCTTACAACATCAAAGTCAGTGGTACACCGGAGTAACATCAACCAACAACAGTAACTTTCTGGAGAAATCAATAGAATGAAGCAACACAACACCAGTTCAGCTTAGAATTCCCCACCAGAACAAGCTGGTTACAAGCAGAACAGGCCTCAGCCCCCACCCAACAAGGTGAGGAGGGAAACCATCCCTGAAGGGACACTGCGGGGGGCCCAAAGCACAACACTGGGCAACAGCTCATCACAGGGGCATCTCCTCCGACACAAACACCTTCTCACAGCCACAGGTCACCTTCTCACATGACCACTACCCATTTTTTTTCAGCAAAAGCAGCACCAGTTCACTGAGTCCAAGTGAAAGCCAAGCCTGATCCCAGCAGAGTCAAGATCACTGAGGGACTAAGCATCTCTACAATTCACTGGTGGTAGGATGAGAAGGTGGCTGAGCTTATTTTTGGCCGACTTTTACAAGGACCACTGTTAAAATTCACTCAATTTGATGTTAAATAATAGTTCTGCTATTCTCAAGGTGGTTTGGAGATCCTGGTACTTGCACAGGAAGAATGACTTGTTATAAAATGGTTGCTCATTCTTTACAACCCTTTGTGATGGCTGTGTCTTGCCTTTTTGAGACAGCCCCAAAGATTCATGCAAAGTTCTGGGAAAAGAAAAATGTGAGCTAATGCAAATGTGGAATAATACATTATTTGTATGCACTGCATCTAAAAGGCAGAAGTGTATGCTTTTTTGATTAAGAAAATATCTGATGCATCTTCCTCAGAGTCTCTCAAAAGATTTAAGCATAGGATCAAACCTTCCTGTTTCCATATTTTGTTCACTGTTGCTTACTTTGAAACCTGCAGCAAATTAATTAACTGATTAATCCCTAGCTTGGGACACCTGAATTCTCTTTGCAATCTTGACATTCAAATAAACTCTACTCAAAATCCATCAGTGCAAGTAAATTTACTTCTTGATCTACATCACATTCAGGTTTCTTTCAGCACAACAGCAAAGAGGGAAGGGCAGAGTATAAATCACTGAATCCTCACAGTCAATTTCACAGGAACACTCCTGTGTTTGATCTTTTAGTCACATTAGTATGAAAGAGAGACTCCTTCCTGAACACTGACTGAACCAGCTCTGGAAGACAGACAAGGCAACAATTCACAGGCACAGGATGACAAGCTCAACCTCACGAGAAACAAAAAGGAAATAGGAAGTTTTCTTTGCTGCTGAGCCAAGACAAGACTGCCCAGCCGACATGCACCAAACCTGCAAGACTCCTGTTGGCATCCTCACTGATACACAACAGGAGGAACAACTGAAAACTGTCTGAATCCCTGTTACATTTCGAGCTTCTCCCACTCCTTTCAAACCAACTTCAAAACACATCCTACAACAACATTCCTTCACTCACAGGCAGGAGTGATGTGATCAGCTCTGGCATGTTTTTAGCATCACCCCCAAGAGCTGGAGTAAATAAATAACGTGACAGGCTCCTCACCAACAACGTGCTCTTCATCTTTAACCCAGATGCTCCTTTTTAAATTCCATTAACCACCACCAAGTTACACACAACTAGTTTGAAGCACATTTATCTGCTTCCTTTCTACAAGAACTTCACTGACAATTTTTTGCCTCTCTCAGTTTATTTCAAGGTTAATGAGTCAGAGCTGCAGAGCATGTACTTCTAAAACAAGGAAAAAAAAAAAGTCATTTTTAGACAGATTACCTCAAATGTGTTCAAAAAATTATCACATTGAATTTCTCCTTACAGGAAAACCTTATAGGGTTTATTTAGGGAAAGGAAAATAGGGGGACACACTGCACTAAAAATCAATGTACTGCACAAACCAATGTAACCCAGGGAGGTGCAATTTTGTATCTCTACAAAGAAGCCAAACTGCATTTGGAAAGTTTGGGAATGCAGAAGCAGGAAACTTAAACAGGTTTGAAAGAAATAAGGTAAGGGCAGATCAACACACAGCAAAGGCAAATTTAATGTCATCTTTCAATGAGAAATGTTCAGCTTATGGAGGACTTGTACAAAATATCTTTTATTTTCAAATTGTCAGAAATGTGGTGATAAGTTTCCATTACATTTTGTGAACTTCCATTTTACTGTTAAGTGAAGGCAAACTCAGAACAGACACTCAAAATCTGCTGCTGTTCTCTTCAAATGGTTTTCTCAGACTGAGTTTTTAACAATTCCCTGTTTGTGTGTTACCAAAGATGAGATACTGAAAAAACAGAATTCACAAAAAGCATCAATGCATTGTTTCCACCCCTATATCTTACTCATTTTACTGTAAATAAAAATCAAACAGATGCTTCAAACATTGGTTATTTCAGTTTTTATAATTGGCCATTTACTGCCACAATACATTTCCCTGTGCACAGTTACTGAATGTCACCTCTGCCTTGTGATAACAAGAGATTAAAGACCACCAACTCAGTCCTTGGTTTGGACTTCCAGTCCATGGATATCATGGACCAAAACTCTGCATCAACGAGCCTGGACTTACAAATCACCACAACATTTTACTGAGGGTTGCACATTGCATGTGGAAAAGCTTATTTCCATCTTCTCTTTCATGTGGTGAAAACACACGGCTGAACACAGGCCCATATTCCAGATACAACTGGACTGTGAAAAGTCATGGATGTCTGAGGTGAGATTTTAATAATTTGATTTACATTTTTATTACTTAGAGGTGTAATTATTATTATTTGTAAAACACCACGTAGAAAAGCACCTCTGCCATCACTATGTCAAATCTTGTCAGGAGTGATGAGAGAGTTTGCAACCTGTGGCCCACAAAGCAATTCCTGTGGGACAATAAAGACCAGGGAGATCATATGGCACTGACTTCACCTCTTTCCTCCTGGCCTTGTCTTTATTTGCCCAGAGTTATCACTGCAATCAGAGCAGCACAGGCTTTTCCAGGCAGTCAGCAGCAAGGAAAAACAGAGTCCCCAGGTTCCTCAACAACACCAGCTGTTAGGCTGAAAAATAGTGACAAATTCTCCCAACAACTAGTGAGGCACATACACAGACATACACTCAGGCATGCAGCATATGGGACTTCCATCCTTGTTATTTTTATTTTTAAATGAATGCTCTGCATACAACAGGAAGTCCAAGACACACAGATCAGGAGCTCCAACTATAAAGTTGTGACTCAGACCATGGAAATCAGCAAGAAAACTCCTGGATTCAGTTTTAGGCATTGCACACATTGTACCTGTGCATCAGGTGTTCACAGCATCTGAAAACACCACAGGATAACTGAGAAAGAGGCAAATCCTGCCATGGAGGAGCTGCATGGAATGGGAAGAGCATTGATCCTCCAGGAGACCAACAGCACCCCAACCACTGCCAGTTCTTCTCACTGTATTCCCCACTAGTGGCAAATTAATAGGAAAGCTGAGGCAGGCAACATTTTCTGGGAGAACAGACACCTTGATACTGTCTCTGTCTTTGTAAACAAATAAATAAATATATTTGGGGGAAAAACCCTGCATACCAGCTATGCTGCAATCATGGAAAGTGTAAGGAGACATTTAATACACTTTGATGGAGTAGGAGACACCTTTCAAAAAGAAGACACAAGATAATTGGGCTCTTTTCTACATTTTCTTACCAGGACAACAGTTTCAGCTATGAAAATACAACCATGAAACAAATTTAGGAGGAACTGAAAACTGGACTCTTGATTTCCCTGCTCCACAGGCTGAGAGCAGTTAGTCCATCCTTCAGATCTGGAGCTCCTGATTTCAAAGTAGCTCTGTTTACAGCAGAACTAACAGAGGTGTTTCCTGTGGATTTGCTCCTACAAGCCCTGTGGCCACTTACACAAATTACATCAGTTGCCCTTAGCTTGCCTGTGTCTCCTCGAGCTCCTGCACCCCCTAAAACTGCCCATTTGCCCATATATTCCTATATTTCCACCCTTTTGTTGAGGCTCAGCTCTTGGTCCTGCCCTTCACACACCACCAACTCCTTGCCTTCATGGCTTTTTGGGAAAAGAGCTCTCAGATGTCAACTTCATAGACCAGGGGAAGGTGGTCCCTCTCAAACTTCTCTGTCCCTGTTCCTAAACTGGTTGAAGTTGACTGGGAGGTTCACACTTATCATGGAAGAAAAGATACAAAGCCAATGTAAATGATCCTTCCTTCCAAAGCCAGGATTAAAAGGGAACTTGGTTCCAGCCAAGTGCTGCTCTGCTCCTGCCCCTGGTTCAGGGCAGCTCCTGTATTTCTCCAGCATCCATCCCACTCAGAGGGAGCAGGAAAACACCAAATTGACAAAAAGTCAATTTGAACATTTTTCTGCTGCAGCCTGTGGGCAGCAATGAAACTGTCAACAGGAATCACCCTCTGACTGCGGTGACAGGCAGCAGAAGGGTCTGGAGCTGATCCCAGGGGTGGCCACCTCCAAACAAAGGCCATGGAAGGGCAGGAGCAGCACTTCCTCCAGCCAGGACACACATGGAAGAGGGCTGACACAAAAATGCCTTTGTCCTTCGCTGGGGGCTGAGGGAGAGGATACTCATCTTAGCAAATATCAACTAATAAGAAGTTAACATTGATTACAAATGCAAGAAGAAAGCCTAATCCACAGAAACTACCTGTTGCTAAAAGAAACCTTATTGGTTTTTTTCCTCTACCCACTCCCTTTGTGATTTATACTTGTTTGTGCCTTGGGGACAGAAAACAGGTAACATGAAAACCAAATTAAAAGGGGCAGTGATGTTTCAGCAGTTCAGTATTAGTCTGGGACTCATCAGACCCAGATAGTATTTCCCAAACCTTCTCACTCCCAGGTGACAAAACATCTACAGAGCACAATGCAGTGCTGTGCAGCCATCTGGAATTCCAGAGGGAATGCAGCCACATCAGCACTGCACTGCCCCCGGGCTGGAGGGCAGCTGGAGCATCCCCCATCCTGCTTCTCAGGTGCTCTGGGTCTCTCCAAACACAGCTCCAGTGCCACACATCAGCATATCCTTAGTCATCCTGCCTCAGGAACCAGCTGTGACACGGCAGTTCTCCCTTAAATCACCAAAAATTGTAATGAGGGAGCAAAACACTGGGATACCAAAGTTAACAAGTTCTTACAATAGGCAGCATCCATCATCCTTTTAACAGATACAGCCCCTGAACGCCTCAGTTTAGCACCCTCCTCTTTTCTGTCAGTTCTACCCTTAGAGTTTACAAATTATGGCTCTGACTTGTAAATGTTAGTAAATACCTCCCCAGACCTTACTCAGTGTTTCCATAATTGTATATAGATCCCAGAGAATACTACCCTGCAAGAATAACATCCAAAGTAGGGTCTAAAAATAAAGCATTCTAGACGATTCCCACATATAGCCAAAGGTTGAAAACACAAGCCAATTCACAAAGAAGGGCACGAACAAAATGCTACTTGAATTATAGCTGCAGAATGGGGGGAAAACAACAAACAACATACTAAAAAAGAAAAAAAAACAACCCCCAAAAAAACCCACACCACCAAAAAACCCAACCCTCTATATAGTAAAAAAGTCACATCCCGAGAGCCACGTTACGTTTCTAAAACAAAGATTAAAGCCTGGGGCGAATGAAAACGGGAATTCTTAATTCTGGGATTCACACTTCCCGAACTAAGCAATCGATAATCTCTAAAACCAGGCGATTGTTTGCTCCGTGAGTTTGTAAAAAAAAAAGGGCAACATTCCAGCCCGAGCCGTGTCGGGCCGGGAACGCCGCCCCCTTGCCAGCAGCAATATGGATTGCCCAGCGCAGTCCGGTGATTCCTTTTTTCAGCCTACGTAATGCCCATTTACATAGTCACGGTGTTTCTAAATGTGCTCTCAGGAGCACCAAATACCACCAAACCGGGGCCGGAGAGCGGCACAGCGGCGGCCCGGGCGCTCCTGTGACTGCGGAATTGAGGAGCCGCGCACCGGCCGAGCGCGGGGCGCACAATAAAACTCCATTTTCCACATTATGCATTCGGAGCGCCGAGCCAAGGAAATCCTGGCCGTGCTTCCCCCCTACAGCGAGAGTGTGGCTGAGCACAACACAGCACATCCTGGCCGCTCCGCCGGCCTCCGCGCACATTCCTACACCCCTTAGCAAAACACTGACAGCGGACGGCAAAGCCGAGGAAACAATGACATTCTTTGAACAACCGCGGACACCGGCGGCTCGGACGCGGCCGCTCCGCGCTGCGCCGCGGCGGTGCCCGCATTCCCCGGGATCCACGGCATTCCCGGTGATCCACGGCATTCCCCGGGACGCGCCGCATTCCCCGGGATCCACGGCATTGCCCGGGACCAGCCCCCGTGCGGCCCGGCCGGGCCCGGCCCTCCCCGCCCGGGGCTCGGCGGGGGCCGGGGGAGCCCCGCGGCAC
>VYZS01016202.1:47840-62415 GCA_013400695.1 Neodrepanis coruscans
CCATCCATCCATCCATCCATCCATCCATCCATCCATCCATCCAACAAGACCATGGAACTCCCTGGGAATACAATGTCAGTTTAGTCCCTCAGAAACTTTTACACACAGAACACCTCAGACCTGGTAGACCTGGATACTGCAAAGGGGATATGGGAGCAGTGGGCTCTGAGACTCACACAGGCTTAACTGAGAGCTTGGGCTGTATCACCTGAGGAAGCCACTCAGCCCTGTGCTGTAGCACTTGCTATCAGTTTGTTGTTCTTTCCATGCAGTCCTGCTGTAGTAATGCCATGTTTGCGCTTTCAGAGTCCTTCCCTCACATTATCTGGAGCTTTCCTGAACCTCTGCCTGCCTTTACTGGTACACTTGCCCTCGAGAGAGCGGGTTAATGATCTCCCATCTAGCACTAAAAGCAAATTTGAATAGTGCATTTTTGAAAAATAGATTATGAGGCAAAAGCAATAAATCAAGAGTGCCAGCTTTGTGCATTCCCGTATATTTCAGTGGAACAAATAACTCCTGGTGGGGAGAAGTTAATTAACAGAAAACAAACAAAAAAAGAAATTACTTCATCATTCACCAGCACAAGTTTGTTGACAGTATTAGAATAACTTACAAGACATAACACTTACACCAGAACCTGTAGCTGCCTGGCATCCCCTGGCAAACCCCTGAGAAGCTGCAGGAGCAACCACAGTGCATTTGAGCTAAATGAGATCATCATCCACATTTCAAGGTAATGCTACAACCAACAACAGAGTACTGCAGTCCTGCAGAAAGAGGAAGAATTATCTAAGTACGGGGCAGTTATTCATAAAGGATGTACAAAGAAGTCACAAGAATAACTAAATAAGTATTAATCATATCACAAGCCTTGTATTGGATTCCCTCTTGTTGAGCCAAATAGTGATTTGAGATATTATTGAATCCTGCAGTTAAGTAGATTACATTAGTGTGCAACAAAATGTAAAATATGCCAAAGCAAGTCAACTTACATGATTTTAATAGACTGAACTTGTCAATATATCACAGATTATCAAAATACTAAGAATCAAGTATTTTTAATTTGTTACAAAAATTCACATCTAAGCCCTGACACCAGAATTATGTCTCAGTATAGATTAGAATTCACTAATGGCTATTGTTCAATGAACCATTTCATAGTTGTTATCACCTGAAAATATCAGCTGGATCAAGACACACGAACATTTAGGTGTAGATTCCCATGGTCAGCTGTCAGCTCCCAGATGCCAAGTGGGAAAGGCAGGACCTTTGCTCCCCATGACACCACTGAGCCAGACCAGGAGAAGGTACCTCAAGGGAAAGCACTGGTATATTGTCAGGGCAGCATCACTCCCCAGGAACACGCCTCAGCTCTTCTCTTTCACTTGTTCAGCTTGGAGCAGCTTTAGCTGCCCGTAGGTGCTTTGGGAAGGTCAAAATGACCGTGTTCAGGTGGATCAGTGTACAAGAGACCCACAGGTTGCTGAATGTGTTTTCCACCTTCAGCAGCTTGTTTTCTTGGCCTCTCTTCACTTATCCATTTCTTCTTTGGTGTTTCCTTCTCTCCTGCTGGAAACTGGGAGAGCACTAAATGCTCAGGATGTGGGTAAATCAACTCGGAGCCTTGGTCTGCAACAGAACACAGAGCCTTGGTCTGCAAAACCTCCCGTATTTAATTGATAAATATTATGGAAAACTTGAAGTGAAAATTCAAAGCTCCAAAATTCACAGGATTGAGAGGCTTTGGTATTAACTGATGCATCTTCTGAAGGAAGTGCCATAAGGAAGCCTCTAGAAAGATCAGAGGAATTGTCCTTTTGGAGTTCAGGAGCCAAGTGCTTGTGGGCAGCAACAAAACAGAGCTGACACCTTCAGGCTGGAGAAGTCCACAGAAAAAATAAAGCAAAACACCTCTAGACTGAGCCCCAGGGAAGGAGAGCTTCTCCTGGGAAATGGACTGGGGACAAACTCCCACCTTCCTCTCCTACATGGCCCCAGTGCTGCTCTGGCAGTAAACAGAGTGACTGATCAGTCATCAAGATTTACTGGCCAAGTCAAAAAGTTCAGCCATCCCAACAGAGGCAAGACAACACTCACACTGGATGTGACCTGCTGGGTTCATCCTCTCTCACTCAAATTGCACATCAAACCAATGTGAGCCCACCTGAAAGGGGCAAACAGGTCCTGCAGAAAGGCACAGGAAGCTGCAGGAAATAAGTCTTGATTTTCTATCCCTTCAAGCACCAAGAAAAGTTATTTCCGTTATTTCAAAAAAATCCCTGCATCTTCTGTCTTTTGCTGTAAATGAAAAAACATTGATGGTGCTGTTTATATCTTCAACAAATGGCTTCTATGGCTGTATATCCTGCTTCAGTGGATTTGTCATCACCTGAAAAGGCACATGCACATAATGCATTAACAGCATCCTTTAAAGCCCACAGCTAAATAAAGGGGGAGGGTTTTTTCCCAAATATTTCCAGTCCCACTTCCCTGAAAGTACACACATTGGTCAGCTGCAAAATCAAGACCTTTACTGAGAGCTTTTTCTAACTGAATAGAGTCAATGCAGCACAGCCTGTATTGACAATAATTGCACCTTCTCCATACAGATGAAAGTCACATTTTGAAATGGTTATTTCCACTTTTCAGGAAGGGAAATTGAGAGAGAAAGGGAAAATGACTTGTCAATGTCACAAGTCAGAATTAATGTCAAGCTAGTTCTTCCTAAAATATGTCCTGTATACTTCTAGATCTATTTTACATTTCCCTGGGAGATAGCAAACATCAGTCTCCTCTGAATTCATAATTCCTCAGAAATTTGGAAAGATATATTTAATGTTTTCTAGGGTTCAGCATCAGAAAATTAATAACCTACATTTAACAGGTTGGTCTAGAATTTTCTTAACATGAAAATTCTTAGCCAAGGAAAAAAAGAACATTTTTTCCTCAAATATCAGTTATTTCTGTTACAATGCCAACTTTTGATTTAAAATTCTCTCATCTTCTACAGAGAGTCCAAGGGCTTTTCTTAATGCATCTTACCAAAACCATTTTCCTTTAGAACATAATTATTTGAGTGGTGAGGCAGTCCTTGAGCAGTGAATGGGACACAGGATCAGTGGAAAATATCGTTATTTGAAGGCAGCTATTTAATGCCGATGCAAAGGCTGCATGAAACACCTGAGGGTGCAAAGGTACAACAGGAGTTGTGGTTCATGGCATTACCTCCCACTCTCACTAACATCCCCTATGGTGATTTATTGCACCTCTGACTGTCTACAGTCACAACTCCACCTGGGCTAGTGGACAGACCATCCTGATCTTTTCCTCTGTCTTGGCTTTCTCACTTGTAAAAAGGCTGCAGATTCCCTGCTGTATTTACATTGCAGGTGAATGCAGCACCCCACTGTGCCCAGGTATCACCCTCAGGACTTCCTTGATACCATCCTGGCTGTTACTACAGCACACAAAGGAGAAAGATTTAAGTTTACTTTATCTGCAAATCACTCCAGCCGTATCTGCACAAGAAAACACTGTAGTTCACAGGGTGCCACTCCATCAACGCTAACAACAGCGAGGAGCACCACTGAGCCTCCACGTGATGTTTCACAGCCAATTTGTAGCCTGGAACAGATGAATACAGCACATTCTGGTTCCAACATTTCATTCTGTTCCAGCTAACGAGATGGTTGAACAAATTAAATATATATGGCCTTCAATACATCCTCTTCCTCAGCAGTTTGTTGACATCTTAAGATACCAACCCAACCATAATCCCGTATCCTGCATCACCCTCAAACACTGCCTTCCCCGTGAGCCAGCAAACAGCTCCTGCCCACCCCACATCTGTTTTTAACGTGCAGCTCAGCCCAGTGAAGCTGCAGGGCCGAGTTCTGTGAGTCCTGGAGCTGCTGGGATGTGCTCGGTCCCCTGCCCTGGGGCTGGCACCACCTTTAACAGCTCTTAACTTGCTGTTCTCTGCAGTGAGTGCAGCCTGAGGGCAAAGCATCCTTAGAGCAGCCCCACAGCTCGGTACCAAACGGCCCCTCCCCGCCCCTGGGGAATTTAGAGGTAAAATGCACAGTGGGGGGGGGGGAATAGAGTCAACAAGGCTGCCAGTCTCCCCCTTACCCTGAATACCTACAGGATTAGATCCTCGGCCGAAACTATAGGGCCGTGCTTTGGCCTTATCAGATAACGCCTCCATTTAAAACAACCTCTTAGAATTTGCTTGGAGGAAAATGCTCCCAGTTTCTTCGAGCTACAGATGGAAGATGCCATTTCTGGTGGTTCCTCATCCCAGGGGCAGGCATGAAGAGCAACGATGATGCCCAGTGTAACACTCCTGTGGCCGTCCTCACAATGTAAGATCTCCTGTCAAGTTTCTTTCCAGCAGGTGGTGACACCTTGAGACTTGGAACTCCTCAGGAATCAGACTGAGCTTTGGGCATATCCCTTAGCCCTTAACAGAGCTCTCCTACAACAAGGTACACTGCAATGCCCAGAAGACAGCACCAGAATTGAGGACAAAATCTTATTTAGTTGTGGGAATCTGCTACAGAAGAGATGGAACATACTCAGAGCCTGAGCAGTCTCAGCAGTGCTGATGGTCCTCCTCAAAGGGCTTGTATTTTACTGGGCTGCTCCCAGCAACCCTGCTCCTTCCTCCTGTCAATCACTCACGTGTAAAACTGAAGCCAATTACCCTTAAAAATTAATTAATCACCCTCCTAGGGACCTTTACTCCCAGTAGTGCCTCCTCCCACTCACACCTGGGCTGTCTAAGGACCAGTAGGTGATTTTCTATCCCTGGTTGTGGAAGCTTTGTGGCTGTGTAGAAATACTTGCTTCTCTCATGTGGGTTCCTGGAGCACCAGCTTTGTGGATTATCCAGTGTGAGTATTTTTAGTTAACATTAAATGTTTGGCTATTGCTATCTCTGTGTTTTCACAATTAGTAGCTTTTGAAGGTTAGCAGATGGGTAACAGCAAAAAGAAAATCCCTGAGAACACAAACAACCATGTGAAGACAGTTATTACTTCTGTGGCAGACTTTTATCTCAGTTTTAAGATGTGCTAAAGTTTCCCAGAATATTGTAAAGGAATTTCTTTCTGTGTTGGATGAAAGGTGTTTAAGTGGGTTGTTTTATGAGTAGATACTGTTACTGATAAAAAGAATGGGATACATTCAGCACTGAAATAAACTTATATGTCTGTCTTTGAATTAACTGTGAAGTGGATCAGAGCTTTTATCTGTACTGGAGCTCCCTCGTATATTGTGTAGTAAAGATAAAAAGAGAGAAAATGTACAAGTAGAATCTTCTGTCTCCTGAGTTGTTAAAGGTTCACGTGGCACCTCACACACAGTGGATTGTAAAACCTGGAATACAAGTCTTAGAGTCTGATTAGCACTCTGTACGTAACTTTTCAACAGTTATCTTGAAAAATATCTTAAAAAAATTAGCATTAAGAACTGTGTTGGTGCTGCTGTCCAGCAGCTTCTGCATCTCCAGTTTCTGTATGAATTGTTTTGGGGTTGTGGCCCTTTGGGAAGCAGAGCTCTTGCCAACAGCAGCTTTAGACTGAAATCATTGGATATTGGTAGTACTTACGCTGATGTAACTGAAACAACCAATGGTTATGGTAAGGGAATGGTAAGGAAATATATACAATATACATAAAGCAAATAGGAGGCTTTGGGATTTAGGAAAGATCTAAAGGTGAGGAAGAAACAGCTGAGTTCAGCTGCCATTAAGTAGGGAAAACTACTTGACTTGTTTGTCTAGGGGGGAAAAACAATAACAGGAAGATGGTTGGGTTTTTCTGAAACTGAGGTAGAAAGAAAAGCTCATAATAGCTTAGAAAACTACTATTTGAGTTAATTTTTTTCTTCTGAAAATTTCTCTAACACCCTGCCTCCTCAAGTTCTTCTTAGCCTTGCTCTTAGCCTACTCTGCTGTCCAAGTTCTTTTGCGTCGTATTAATGCAACGGTAACACTTCCCCTGTACCTTTATCTTATTAAGCATAATTGTTTACCAGTTTTGTCTAACCCAGCAATTATCACATGTGGTAACAGCCCTTTAACAGACTTTTCTGATGGCTATTTTTGTGTGATGCTGGTTCTCCTTTCCTCCTGCCAGCAAACTGTCTCCCAATTAGATTAAAACTGATGCACAGGTTTCTTTCCTGTGTCCCTGCTGCCTGTCTTGTTGAGTTTCTGTGTCAGGGAAGGCTGGCAAATTAGTGTTAATTGTGTCCTGCAATTCAGTAATATCTATTATTTAACAATACCTTTTTGGAAAGGATTGTCTTAATATTTCGTGGTGTTGTCTGGCACAAGGTGTAAACAAATGATGTTGCTGATTCTGTGCTGCTCAAGCAGTGGTACTTCCCTATTTTTCCTGGCACTGTTCCTCCAATTAGAACCATCACAAATTTTCTACTGAGCCAGTAACTCCTTCGATTAATTTACTGTTCTCATTAGAAGTGTTCCAGGGTCTGTCTGTCACATTTGTTCAGGCTGCACTCAAAATTGGCCCTAAAAAGGGAATTGATTTAAGTCTGCCCTTCCTGAAAGAACTGTAATGAAACATTACATCTTATAATGACAATCTGAAAAGGCACAGACCTACATAAGCAGAGAGATGACAAGAGACTTGCATGTCTTCTTAGATTTAAGAGCAGAAGATTATGTTTGGCTGTTCCTGTGTCATTTAATTGAATGAAAAAACTGTCTTGGAGTCATGAACTAGTTGAGGCTGGAAGGAACCTCTGGACATTGTCTGGTCTGACCCCCCACTTGGAGCAGGGCCATCTTGAGCTGACTGCTCAGGGCCACATCCAGCCACATTCTGAATATCTCTAAGGCTGGAGACTCGAGTTGCTTTGGGCAACTTATCACAGTGGAAAAAAGTATTTTCTGAAATTCAAATAGGATTTCCTGTATTTCAGCTTGTGCTGTGCCTCTTGTCCTTTCCCAGGGCACCACTGAGAAGAGGTCACTCCTCCCTTATTCCACCTTCAAGAAATATTCTAGTAAGCACTAGATGTATTATACTGATTATTTGTATAAATAACATCCTGGTTGGCACCAAATTCTAGCAAGGTGTGTGGAGATGGATCCATGTGTTATGAACACAGGTCTGCAGGAGGATAGTTCAGCTGAGTGGTCTGAAGGTGGGCTTGCTCTTCCTATCAAGTCCTAATCCCAAGAACCTGCTGGGTGCCAAAAGGGGTGCTGTGCTACCCTTTCTGTCTTTAGATCTTTTCAGAGTTATAAACCAGAATACTCTTTAGCTCCAATATCAGAAGCAGCTGAAGTGAGCTGAAGAATAGTAACTGAAGATAAATCTTTATCTCAGTCCTCTATTCCTCCCTCCCTTTCATCTTGTCCCTTTTAATCAAAATGATGTCCTCATAACTTTGCTGTGCTAGTAATAAGTTGCACCAGTAACTACCTGTGAATATTCATTATTTGACCATATCTTAAGACAGGTGACCCCAAATTATAAAACATCAAGTTGCAATTGCAGTGAGAGAATACAGTGTGCAGAAACTTCCCTAGCACAGGCTGGTCTCTGTTTGAAAGCACTGCATTAACCTGGCCTTCAGAAAAGGCCATCAAGTCATTTCTGCTGGCTCTGTAATCCCAGTGGTTATTTACCTGCAGCAGACTTAGATGACTGCACACAACTTCATTTGACATGATTCAGAGAGGTCAAAGCTCAAGGCAGGTGGTGAGCCAGCCTCCTGATGTCCTGGGCTGGGGAGGGATGTTGCTCTTACAGGAAGAGTCCTCAAATGGCTCTCATTAAACCCCTAATTTGGAGCTTTCATATAATGTAATGCAAATCTGTCTTTCTTGTTTGCAATTACTGGCAACAGCAGGATGAAATGAAAGTTCAAGGAAATGGTTGTAATAAGCACCACCCCAGAGCCTTGTGTTCTCTAATTTTCTTATGTCTTAAACAGCTTTGAGCCCTCCAAGTTATGACACAGCAATTTAACACTTGTGTTTCGTGTTGTTAACTTACCTTAAACAAAAAGGGGTCTGAAAGCCCATGTTTGATAACTGCAAAACCGACTGAAGTCATTGATACAAGAGGTTTTTGGTGGTGCTCATGGTTGTGATGTGTGGATGTCTACAGGGAAATAAAGTGAGGGAAGATATTAATTTCTTCCTTCCAGCATTTGCATAACCTACAAGACTTGTTCTATGCTGAGGAATGGTGAAACTTGGATACTTGATTTGTGCCTAAGAACACAGTGAGCCAACCCCAACCTTTAAAGCCACAAAAACATAAAGGTGACTTTATTCTTTAATTCATCTGATCAACAGCTGGTGCTCAGTTAATTATTGAGTATCCATCATTTGTGGAATTGGTGGTCCTAAGTACTCCAGAGATCAGCTGCTGAGGTTCCTGAGTTTTAGGTTGTATTTTGGTTTTGTGGCTTTTTTTTTTTTCCTTTTATATTAATTCTGGTTTCATGTATCATAATGGCTTGTTTTCCAAAATGTGTGAGAGAGGATGAAAAGGAGTATGTGGAAGAACTGTATCCTTCAGGAATATTGTGGGAAAGGAAGCTAAAGCAGACCAGGTGCTAATGCCCATTTTTGACTTGCTGGACAGTGCCTTTTGGTGTCAGTTTGATTGATAACAGTTATTTCTAGCAACTTCTGGGAGACCAAGTGTATGCAAAAAGAGGGGAAAGCTCTGTGGGAAGTTCTTATTTGTCTAGGCAAAGCTTCCTTGCCATAATGTGGATGATTGTTCCCTTGCCTCCTGCAGGCAACCAGCTCAGAGCAGCTACAGCCTCAGTGTACTTATGCCTGTTAAACCAGAAGTTCTGCCTATTGTTTTTCCTGCCTTCATCACTTTCCACTGCTATGGCCCAGCTATGTTATACCAGGCCATTAAACATTCAGCATCCAGGATGTCTAGACAGGCTGAAAGACTGTCTGTGCTCCTTTTTCAGAGTCAACTTTCCTACGAACTAAAAGGCTATTTGGAAAGCAAAGGTGGCAGAGTTCCTGGTATGAGACATCTTCAGGCTGCCTTCTCAGTAAGCACAGAGTAACACCCTGGGAGGGATTTCTAGCAGTGCACAAAATTCCTGTGCAAGCCTCCTGTTGGTCCCCAGAGAGCCCTCAAGCCTTTGACAATTATAGCTAATGTTTTAAACAGCTTGCACTTGTATTCTAATGATACCAGACTACACAGAAATGTGCCCTGTTAGCTGGAAATGTCCTGCTCAAGTAACAGGGGAAAGAACTAAGGGGTGAATTCCTTACCACAGGAATTCTACCTTTTTGAGGTAGAAACACATAGTTTCTGTTTAGGAACCTGTAGAACAGGAGAGACAGTTTGCTCTGTATATCTACTCGTTTTAGCAGTTTAAAACAAATAAGCAAACAAAAAGAGCCAACTTTTTTTTTTCTGCACAGTCTTTTTCTTTGGTGCTGACTCTTGTCATGCTTTGTGTAGTAAGAAGCAAATAGTTGTTTATTGCAGGGTGAAAATGAATGTTTCCCCTATCTGCAAACTGAAAGTTAGATACAAGGGCTGATCATCCTATTGCTGTTTAAATCCATCTGCACACCCTGTATGGTTATGTTATGTATTATAGAAACATGAATCTTGGGTTTCAAACCCCAGGACAAGCTTTGTCAGAGGTGGGGAGGAAGGGAGGGCACTCAGCCTGCACAGCATCTGTTGCTGAGTCCTTGCTGTGCTTGCAGGAGTGAGGACACAGGGGTGCTCCCATCCAGCCATGCCTTTGGGATCCGTCCCAGCTCCCCCTACCCTGGATGGCTGGAAAATCCTTGTGCTAACTCTGTCTCCTGCAAGGATGCTCTTCTCACTTTGCTTTAAAACAGCCCAGGTTATGAAGCACTTCCAGAAAGGAATTTTTGCTGTTTCAGGTGAGCCCTCCAAGAATGGAGAAGATGAGCAAAGCCAGGGTTCTGAGAAGCAGAATGCAGGGAAGATACCCAGACATAGACAGATTATGAGCACCTGATAACATTTTGCTTCCTCTAATAACAAGAATGAAAGATAGGTGAGAGATATTATCTTATGCAACTCCATATACAGCTAATAAAAATCTGGTTACAAAGCTCAGTATATAAAAGTGCCAAAAAAAAAATTGAGGTTAGAGGTAGAAATATACCATTAATTGTTTAGGGACTAGAAAAACATTTCAAGAAACTTGCAATTTAATTTATCAAGAGATGGAAAGGTGACTTATGCATTCATAAGTCCTTGTGAAGAGATAATGAGTGTGAAAAAGCTCTTTGATCTATCACTTGGAGCATAGCAGGAACCAGTGACTGTAAACTAAAGGCAAATTCCAAGTTTAAATGCATGGGTCTAGTGTTCTCTAGGGAAAAACAATTTACTGATGAAAATTAAAGAAAAAAATCGATGTTCTGATGCCTTTAAATCAATATCCTTTGTTGGCAACATTGCTTCTAGAAAACAAAGGTTATCTGACACAACACATGAATTGATGACTTTTGTTTGACTTTAAGTCGGATGAACAATATTCCCTTCCAGTTTTAAAGTCTTTAGAAAGAGACCTCTTCCTCAGTTTGAGGGAGAATGCAGAGAGAGAGAAAAAGTCTTGGGAGAAAAGGAATCCAAGCATTGCTCCAAGTGGGGGGAAAAAAAAAACCATCAGGAAACTATAATGAACCAGCTTCCTTAACACACTTGTTGGTCAGCAGTTTTGACCAGACCTGTCCTGGAATGAGCAAGGAAGGCACAGTGGGGTCAGCTGGCTGAAGGCTGGCTTTGGTTTGTAGGTAGGAATTGCCATCCTGGCTCACAGCAGAGGGTCCCCCTGGGGAGCTCCCCAGCTAATTGTGCTGTGGGAGAGAAAGAAAGGGAAACCTGATAGCCCTGTGTCCTTTGCTGGCAGCCTTTTGAGTTTCTGGATAATGCATCGTGTAGTCCTTCAGCTCTTGGTACTGATTAGGCTCCTCTCAAGCTCTGTGTGTGGGTTTGGCCTCTGCATTTCAGTAGAGCTGGATGTAGTAAAAGGATTGGAAAGGTCTAGAAAATGTCCCATAAGGATTTGGGGTTGTTTATTCAGGGAAGATTTAATAGCTTAAGTACTGGCTTTTTTTTTTTTTTAAGTTGCTGTAAAGAAAATTAACACTTTTCCTTCCACACTTGACTCAGCTTAACTACAAGGAAAAGCTTCCCAGTGGGATAATGAAGGACTAGTAGACATGGTAAGAAAAGGTGTGTAACCTCGGAAAGGCTTCAGGAACAGGTAGGACAAGACATCTGTCCAAATGGCATGAGGTGACCCTGGTTTTGTTATGCAGTAGATAAACCTGAGGTCCTTTCTGGTCCAAAGAGATGTTTTTTCCACCTCTTTTGGCCCGTGGCCATGGGCTGGTGCACTGTTTAACTGGAGACTGTGACTCTGTGCAAGTTAATATTGTGCTGAACAAGCTTCTGTGTATTGCCAAAGAATGTATATCTCCTCTTCACTTTAAGTAAAATCTATCAGCCAGTCCAAAAGGCAAACATTGTTGTTCCCTGATAAAATGCAGCTGGTGTACACATGAGCTTAGTCAGCAGACTATAAAATAGCATAAGCTTTCCATAGGGATCAGAAACATCAAAAGCAGAAAGTGTATTTAAAAAAACCTCTCCAACAGATTGCTATAATTATTAAATGTGAGGCATCACAAGTAGTGGTGGAATATAGCTGAGATGATACTACCCAGACAGGAAGGAAATAATATGGCTTTGGTCTGTGTCTCTGTGTACAGATTTGAAATCCCAGGGAGTGGATCATCAGATACCAGACTATGTGTAGCCCATCATTTAAAATGAGTTTGCTGTCATGAGAAAGGCATATATTTACTGAAACATTCAGCTGCAGCTTTTGAACAAGTTAACAGCTTTAATGCCCCTCTTCTTGGGAGCAGGGGAGAAATAAACCATCCAAATCTGTCCAGTGGACTGCCCTTCTGAGAGGTGCTGCTGTGGCTGCACTTAAGGACAGAGTAATGCAGGTCCATGTGCAGCACATGTCACATCTCTGCTGTGCCTGTCACTTCCCTGCTCCTGTATTGATGAGCTGCAGACAGAGCTGCTCTGTGGGAGCCTCTTGGGTGCTCTTGAAGAGCTGGAAATCAGCTCCTCTGTCATCTCAGGCTGCCCTTGTGGGGCTGCACTTCACATGCTTTCAGCTCCAAATGGAAGCAATAAGGTGGGATGGACATGTGACTGCTGCCAGGACAAAGTCTCAGATGGAGCTGTTCTGAACTTTCCCCTTCCTCTTTAGATCACGTTTCCCTTTAGAAAAAAATTCCTAACGAGTGCTCTTGTATTTCTGGTAAGAAGGATCTGGAGGCACTTAACCCATTGCAATCCATTAAAAATTGATAAAATCAATAGACAGCGGTATGATAAGCCTTTTCACAGCAAGGCCAATTTTCTTTACAGTAGTAAGCAGAGCACCCTTTTAATATTTGTATTTTTAATCAGAATAATTGGATTCTGTCTGAATTGCCTGCTGCAGTCAGAACAGGCTGGTGCTGGAGTGATGAAAATGCTTTGGCTTTACATTGACAGGGATGTTCTGGGTTGTTTTCAGTGTTCTGTCCCAGCCTTTATCTCCTGCTCCTGACCTATAAATCACAGGACTAACAGTGCTAGACTTGATTCTTTTGTAGTCTTGGAAGAAAATGATTTCTGGGCCTGTTGTTGGTAACTCATCCCCTTGCAAAGGTTTCCCTCTACTATGTAGTGCAGTCACCCTGCAGTGCCAGCTGGATGCCTTTTAAAGTGTTGCTTGCAACTGGGTACTAATTGAAATTGTCAGGGCCCTGAAAGTCAGGAAACTGACTTCAAGAAACCTCCTAAACTATGAATTTTACATCATGTTGCTGTGTGTGTTTTCAGGTTTTGCATTTGCAGGTGTATCTGTGAACATGAGGGGAAGAAATTATTCAGGACCTAAGGGTTTTATTTATTCATATAGAAGCAAGAGCTTTAAAAGGAATGTCAAGATACTGTGCAATAAAACTGAGAACAGTGGTTGAACTTGCCAAATGAAAAAAAGGCAGGAATATTAATCTTAAACTACTAGTTCTTTCATTAAGTTGAATGCTTCACATTAGTAATTTGGAATTTTAAGAAATTTCACAAAAGCATTTCTGAAGAAAATGAACATGTGGCCTCTTGGTATTCTGCCTGTATGTCAGGGGAAAAAAAATAGCCTGAGACACAGCTGTGTTAGACACCAAGTGGCTTTGCCATGTTCCCCAGTGACCTGCTGTGCTGGGAGGCTGAACACATATGTGAGCAGCAAGTGGCAAGTCCAGAATTCTGTGCAAAAGCTTCAGCTCCCTTGATTTTGTGGCAAGTCCACAGCATTGCCCAACACTGGCCCTCAAATGAAATCCCACTAAGGCAGAAGGACTACTGGGCTGTTTATCTGGAGATCAGAACATACCTTTGTTGCTTTGTAGGAAAGATTAGTGAGGAGTTAAATATTTGAAGGTAGCATAAACTAGAAATCTCAACCATATAAGTTAATAATCACAGTGAATTAGAAATGGTTCTGTTTACCCATTCTGTATCTGTTGTTTCAACAAATAAACTGGCATCATCTGTTCTGTGTTCTCATCCCAAGATGACAAGTATGTGGCATGATTTGGTAACTGAAAGAATTCTGTATTTTTTCAAACTATTCTATTTTTGATACCCCTGTAGAATAGATTAACACAACCTGGCAAAGTTAAACTCAGCTCTGGGATTAACCTGTATGTATTTTTAATGTGATTCTGTCTTTGGGGAGCACATCCTCATAATCCTGGGAACTGAATCCCTCTCTCAGAAACTATCTGGTGTCTCCCTAGATGTTGCTCAATTGCAGTTTGCACATCTGCAATTTAATTAAAATGTTTGTTTACCTGTAAAAGAGGTGGAAATTAAAAACTGATGTTTGTATATACATTGTATTGTATCAAAGAAGTTAAACGACCTTTACAAACGATTTTCCAAACACTGTTAAAACTATTTGCAGGAACTTTTAACTATATTAGGTGGCTTTTGGAGGGAGTGTTAAAAATATCCCCTAATGAGATACTTGGAAGCCTCTTCCTTACATGAAAATAGACAGACGTGTGAGTCAGACACACCAGCTTGGAATAAGTACCTGGGATGGTTTTAATTGCTGTGCTGCTCCCTGTGTTCCTGCCATGCAGGAGCAGGGCTTATCATTGTTTGTGAACTGGAATACAGGGAATTGCACATGGCATCCCAGCAAACACCACCCAGCTCGTTGCACTGCATTAGGTCTCAAAACATTCTATGAAATAAAGTGTAATTTCCTTAGCAAGGTAAATTACTCTTAGGAGCCATCTGCCTTTACCCGTTAAAAAATGCCTCTTTAAATGTAAATTTAGCTTTCCACCAGAGACAGCATTGCCATGGCAACAAATGCAAGAAAAATAAATGTCTTGATACAAAATAGTGGTTTTCTTCTTGAACATACTCCATATGAAAAAAAATATGCAGCTATGGAGTTATTGCATACATGATCTCAG
>VYZS01016202.1:62455-137417 GCA_013400695.1 Neodrepanis coruscans
CTTTTGGCCTTTTGACTGCACCTCTTTGGAGGCTGTGGGAGAGTGAAGATGCCCGTGGCTGGGTGTTACTCACTGGAGAAGGTGAGGAATTCTGGTGCTTGCCTGTGGAACACGAACCATCCTGCACTCACCTGGCACCTCTCATCTGCTGAATAAGTGAGTATTTCACAAAGATTAAGCTCTTTCTTCTTGCTGGGTGGCAGGCAAGAAAACTGCACATTATCCCCACTTAAAGACCTGTTGAGGAACTAATTTGTGCTCCAAATTGTGGTGCTGACTTTGGCCTGTCATGTGCTGTGGGAGTCAGCAGGCACAGCACTGACAGTAACCTGTTCTTTCCCTTCTTTAACTGCTGAGGGCCGTGTTCAGCAGCACCCACATCTGTTGGTTTGGGTGTCACTGTTACACTTGTGGAAATTAGAGGAGTCAGAGTGTTTCTAGCGATGGCATGGACAGAACTCTGTACAACCTTCCATCTGAGAGAAGACAGTGGTTTCAGCAAAATATTGTCCTTTTACGTGTGCCAGCAGCTGTGCAGGAGGTGTACAGCCGGTGTGCAGGGATGGACTGCGATGGTCAGTTAATACATCGGGGAGCAGGCAGCTCTCCTGCACGTCTCGGTCCTGCAGCAGCCGTCACGGCAGCGAGAAGGCCCAGGCAAGGGCTGTGAGCATCCCACCCCTCTCCCCTCCCCTCCTGTGGCTGCCGCCTGTCCCGTGTTTCTCGGGCAGAAGGTCAGAGGATCGAAGGTGTTTCCCGACGGTTCCGTGTCCCGCTCCCTCAGCGCCCGCCCCGTTGCCCGCAGTGCGCAGGCGCGGGGCGGGGCGGGCGGGGCGCGGCCATTGCGGGCCGGGCCGTGTGGGGCGCGGAGGGTCTGTCGGCGATGGTGTCGTGGATGATCTCCCGGGCCGTGGTGTGAGTGCGGGCAGGGGTCGAGGGGAGGCAGGCAGGTGGCTCATCGCCCGGGCGGCCCCCCTTTGCTCCTCACAGCTCCCCCGTGGCGGGGTCTGTGCCCCGGGGGGTCCCGGTGCTCCCGGGAACCCCCCAGATCCTGCCCCGGGATCGCGGGGGGTGCGGGGGGTCCCTGCTGGGCACTGCCCGGGTCTGGGGCAGGGCCGGCAGGGCTGGGCTGCCTGTGCATGTCACTCGCTGGGCACTAATCCGGAGACAACTCCTTGGGAATTAATCCCGAGTAAAACAGGGAAACTTTCCTTTATTATAATTTGTGTGGGACTATAACCTGTGCAATGCGTTCCCTTGTGGCACAGCGGGGAGGGCTGTTCGCACGGGCTGTGAGCGGGGTCTGGGGCAGTACCGGGCACCTGGAGCCCTGGGAAGGGACCGGGGCTGTTCTTGTTGTTGTTTTTGTTGTTGTTTTTGTGCGCTGGGCTTTATAAAGTGGAGTTTTTGGCAGCCGGGGAGGGGAACCCGCTCAGGTGAGAAGTGTCGTGTTACATGTTGTGCAAGTTCTGCTGGAGACAGAGTTAAACCGCAGCGCAGCCTCTGCTCCGCTCCGTGGGCATCCTGCGGTCCCTTCCCGAAACCGGTGGGTTGTTGTGCTCTGTTGGGATTGTTTCCTGGCGAACGTGGGGCACTGTTCGGGCAGCAGAGGCTGCCTCCGGCTCCTGGATGGGACTCCGAGCCCCCAGTCCTTGCTGGGTCACCTGAGCGGGGATTTTGGGTTTTTTTGCCGGGGCAGCAAAAACATCCGAGCTGCTGTGCAGGACCAGCAGGGGTGTGCGACCCAAAGCAGCGCGTAATAGGAGGATTTCCCTGTTTCGTTGGTGAAAAACACCCTTAAACCGCCTGGTGTCCTTTCAGCTGGGAACTGTTTGTTGTCAGGGAGCCTCGTTCCCTTGGCTTCCCACTCACCTCGATAAGCGGCGTTCCTCCCCCTCCCGGAGATTTGGCAGGTAATTGGGACTTGCAAAGTAGAGCATCGTGTTCCAGAATTGGCGAAGGGACCGCGCTGGTCTGGGAGAGGGAGGCTGTGGGAAGAAGTGCTGTGGGTGCACTCAGCCAGCCTGGTCTCCCCTGGGCAATACACAGCGCTAGAGGCCAAAGCTGGCCCTCTGCACATCAGATGGAGCTGCTGAACCTGTTTCTGCCTTCTTACATAACAGCACTGACCAGAACGTTCTTATTTTAACAGTTTGGGCTGTGTTGGTTGGGATGGAAGTTGCAGCAGCTCTGAGCACCTCCCTTTCTCGTGGCAGGTTGCTGTGAAGTTAGTTGGGCTTTTTTCTTTGTCCTGAAGTGACTTGCTAAGGGTTGTGTTTGCATTTTGAGGATTAAGTCCTCTGAGCCTGACCAGTAGTGCAGGAATGATGAAAATAGCTGCTGCTCTCCACGGATTTACTGCAAAAGGCAGTACAGGATAATGGACTGTGCAGTTCTGTGTACTTTGGTTTCTTGGTCACTCATTCGTGTGCCCTAATTGTTTCTGCTAAAAAGGGTCCTTAATATTATTTAATATTATTTATAGATCCTTTCCATCTTCCCTTGTCCTCCTTTTCTAGCTGTGGGATTTTAATAGTTTGCCAATGTTCAACTTCCCAGGAAGGGGAAAGTGTTCACTGAGAACTTGGACAGCTTTGAGACTATTGTTGAACTTGGCTCAGTAAAGCCAAATTCACGTGGCAATGGAAGGTGAGATGTAGCACGAAAGTAGATGTGCTGTGACACCAGAGGTGTTAATTCAGTAGCTTTGGGCCTGTCAGCCTTGTCCTCTCTTCCCAGTGTCCACTGTGGTGTCTTCCTCTTTGATCTGTTTGCCTTCCTGCTCTCTTTCCAGACAGTCCTGTTCCTGTGACTCGGTTTCTCCGACTTAGGAGTTTGGAAGGTTTGTTCTACCTTGATCTTAAATGCCATAAGAAACATGGAGATACTTTTAACCACTATGTAGCTGCGGAGACCTGAGGTTCTCTCTTATTTATGCAGCATTTTAATGCTGGTGTGGTGGCTTTGTGAGAGCTGTGGATCCCTCGTCCCACTCCATGTGTGAGCATCAGGAATTCCTGTGACTGGTGATGGGAAGGAGCAGCAGTTGTTCTGGCTGGGGCACAGTTCTCCTCTCCTCGCTGACCTACTGTTTTTCAGGGCCAAAAGAGTAGCAAAATGTTAATTTGTAGGTGTGTCACAGTGCCCTCTGCTGACTTCTGACGTGGGGGACTTGTCCTGACAGGCACCTCCCGAGCCAACCACCTTCTAATTCCCTTTGAGACTTTTAAATTTGGGATTCATCTGCTCCACTAAAAGAGTTTGGTCAAAGCTTTAAGGAACTACGGAATGGAGCTGGTAGAGAATTAGAATTCTTAATTGTATGTGAATTGTCCTGAGGACTCACGCACAGGAAACAGGGAGTGGCTCAAATTCACTGTTCCACGTAATAATCTTCAGCAGAACTTGGGTTTAGTGAAGTCTTTTCCCTCCGAAAATGCTGTAAATGCTTTTATACCTCAGCGTCTGAACTTGTGAAATACCTGCTACTAATTGCATGTCTTTGTCAAGAAGCAGAAGACTTGGAAGCACTTAATTAAAACACCTTTTCATTTTCCAGCTCTGTGCCAGTGGGATGCTGCTGTGGCAGGTACAGGTCGTTATTACTTCCAAAACACGCTGGCTTTGGAATGTTTACTGCAGGGTTTTTCCTGTTTTCCCTTACAAAACCAACCAGAAGATAGTGAATTCAATCAGAGTCTGAGTGGTACATCTTGTCAAGTTCTTCATCTTTAGTGGTGGGAATAGTTTTCAATTTGTGGCTGCCCATCTCGTTAACTTCAAACAGAGCTTGTGCTTGGCTCTGAGTCTGCTTTGATTGCTCCTTCTTCTCGTTTGTGAGGTCTGAGCAATTGTGTACACATCACTTGCTGAGACAGTATTTAATAGTAAACAGGCTGAGTACTTGTCAGTCACAGCCTGGTATGGATGAGCTCAGCCCATGCTCTGGTGCCAAGCAGAGATGTGAAGCATCCGAAATCCCAAGTAGATGGCCATTTTGTACTTGCAATCTGTTGGAGCAGACTGTGTGCTGTAATCTGTTAACTTTTTCCCCCTCCTCACTGAAAAATGAAAGTTCCCCCATCTGTGTTGCTTTGCACACACTCTCCCCTCATGTTTAAGGACGTGGTCTGTTGCCAGCCGGGTTGGTCAGCGTCCATCAGTGCTGGAAGGGAGAGTTGTGGTGGTTCAGGGGAGGCTGTGTTTGTCTTGGGAACCGGCAGCTTTGTTTGCTTGTATGTGCAAGATCTGCCCTCCCCACCCCCCCTTTAGAGCCTGGCCATGAGCAAAAGATGGATGAGTAAAAGATTCAGCACCTTTCCTTGGGTCTAATATCAGATTATAACTGTAAATACATTAAGCTGGACAAAGACTGTCTGGGGGACACAGAAGGTGACCTGCAGGCAGGACTATTGGTGTCCTTCAGCCTTTGCTGCTTTCCTGGTAGTTTCCAAGGCATTGCCTTTTTCTACTTTTAATACTTTTGTTGTTGTTTGACATTTCCAGATGCCCTGGTGCCCGTGGAATTATGAGGTGTCTGAGAATGGGTGGCTAAAGCTGTGGCTTCTGTGTTGATTGGATTGTTGTCAGGAATATCTGGCTTAGAGTGTAGGTAATGTTTTATTTAACTCTCTGTGCTTTGATTGTAAGCCTAGATTGTGTCTTGCTCTTGAAATACATTTTTTTTTAATTAAAAGCATAAAGTACAAAAATATTTACCCTCTTGTTTGCTAATCAACGTGCTGTCAAACATCTTGCCTTGAAACAATCCAACTCATCAGATGGAATTCAAAACACCCCCCTGATGTGTGGAAGGAATGGGTAGTTACACCCTGACCTTCAGGTCAGGAGGGCCATTCTCTGATTGTTTGTAGCCTGCTGTCCTGGCAGGGTTGTTCCAGCTGAAGAGAGGGGCTGAAATGTCTGTGTCACCACAGAACTGAACAGATTCACCCTGCACCAGCCCTCCTTGGATCTCACTGCCTCTTCCTGCCCCTCACCCTCTCCTCATTCACCTCCCCAGGGTCCAAAGTGAGTCTGGTTGTTTTGTCAGCCCGAATGAAAATTAGCACTGACAGAAGCTGATGTTTTGCTTGTTGCAATGAGCTGCACCAGCTTGTGCTGCTCTTGTGTAGTTTCTGGGTTGGTGCTGTGCAGGGAATGAAAGGTTGCAGGACAAAACCGACTTGTTTTTAGCTTCAGGGTGTGAGCAGACTGGTCAAAGTGTGCTCTGAAACTACATTCTTCCCTTGCACGTTGCTGCTTATTCTTTCTTGTAGTGAAGCTCATTCCAGGAATAACAGTGCAGCTGTTCTGATCAAACAAGGTGTCAGATTTTTTTTTTAAAGAGCCTTAAATTTCATAGGTTGAAATCTGTAAACACATGTAGGTCTTAGGGATAGCGTGCATTGTCCTGTCTGTGTGAAAGTTTAAAATAATTTAAATAATTGAGCACTGAAGTCACTTCTCTGCAGCAGCTCAGCTTCTCCCTGGGGCACTCCTAATATGTACCGTGAGCAGTGTTTGCACTGCACCGACTGACCCAGGAGGTGTCACAAGCCCAGGACAGAACGATGCTCCTTAGGAGGAGGTGTCCCCCTGCCTGCCTGGCACACCCTGCCTTAAATCAGCCCTTCCTCTGCTCTCCCCTCTCCCGTGTGTGTGGGATGGTGTTCCCTGTTCCCAGCCTGTGGCAGGGGCTGGGCTGAGGCTCGGAGCAGATGGAGCTCCACGAGGGGCTCCTGTGGAGTCTGACGTTCTTACTTAATGGTCTTGGCATGTACTCTTGTTACAGAACGTGCTGAAACCCACATCTGTGTCCTATGCATTGCAGATAAAGCAGTTCCAGGAACTGCACGGTCTGGCACAAAAGGAGGTTCCTAATTAAAACAAACAACCTCCACTCCTGCGTGTTCCACAGAGCGAGGGCTGCTTTGACCCGGCGTGTTGTGGGCTCTGGGGGTTCCTGCAGCTTGGATGGACTCACTTATCTCTCCTGATTGTGTTGTACGTGGAGAGAACTCCTGATTTACTGATGGAAGATCTCAAGCCGAATTGTGATATTAAAAAAAAAAGTTGCTTTGGCTTAATAATTTTAATATTTGATAAAAAATAGAAGGTGTATGTAAAGAGCGTTTCTGACAAAACCCCCTGTTGTGGTGCTTCATGTGTAAAGAAGCTTTCTCTAAGCTTTTTGGTCCTTTTCATTCTGCTTTTGGAATTCCAAAGTTTAAAAACCTGTGCAACTGTTAGGGTTTTTACAGAAGAAAGTGTTACAGCTGACAGAAGTACAGTCTCTTCGTTGGGAGTCTTCTACATTTTTAAGACCTACTAAACTATATCGTCCAATTTACAACTGGACAGATGTGCTGAGGAGTGTGGAGTCTTGGCAGGAGAGATGATGGGGAGGTTTTTGCTGACCAGTCTGACCTCAGACAGGGCTGGCTTGGGTGGCAGTGAATGATCGCCCTGCTGAGATGCTCTGGGACAGGAGGGAGATGGGGCTCCCCGCAGAGCCCGGCTCTGCTCTGAGCCCTTTGTCAGCCAGCGCTGTTGCTTTGCACTTCAGTTTATCACTGACAGTAACAGGGCGTTCCTGCTGTTCCTGCTGTTTCCTGGCTTGCCGGGAGGTGGGTTTGACTGGAGCAATGCTGTGCCTGTGTTTGCCATCTCTGAAGCGTTGCTCACCTCTCCCCAGGGCAGCCGGGACTTGCATTTGGTGTTGAAAACCAAGTGCGATTTATTTGCGAAGCCTCCAGCCTGGCGTGAGGTGCAGGGATTCCCAAGGCAGAGTTTCTCCTGAAGTGAGAAGTCTGACATAATGCTGCACTTCATTCTGCTCACAAAGCTGTTGGAACTTGCAGTGCTTGGAGGGGGAAATCAGAAAACACTCTGTGCTTGTACCTTTCTGGTTCTGTTATTTCCTCCCCCCGCCCTGTTTTGGAACTCGTGGATCACAACCACGGAGAGGAGAGAGGAAGATGGTCCCCAGCTTAGAGACCCCTTCATCAGCCTTTACAGTGCAGTAACACTACCCTAAACTGTAATATAAAACCCCCAAAAATTCAGTTTTGGACTTCATGCTCTCACTATTCACTTCTGTCTGCTAATATTTTTTTTTTTCCTCCAGTCTGGGATTTTGTTCTACAGCACGTGGTTTCCTTTGTCTGAAGGCATGTCTGGTGTTACTCACTGCAGTGTGTTTGGTGCTGGGCTGTTTGAGAAGCTACAGCAGCAAACAGCCTGCAGTTCACTTGGAAGGCAATTACCCCCAGAAACACAAAATATATGGTTTGCAGCACAGCTCTGGCAGGTCCTTCGTTTGCTGGAGATGCAACATGAGCAGCGTTGGTTTTACTCTTCTGTTTGTAGAACTTTGAGGGTTATGTTTTTGTTGTCTAAAAGTTAACCTTGAATGCTTGAAACAAACTGGCATTTACTGGTATGGAAAAGGAGAATGTGGATGGGGAAATTACTTGTAGTTTGCATTGGGAAAATGACCTTTGCAAAAAGGCACAATGTATTTCTTTTGTATCTTCTGGTTTCTTGGCCTGTTAATGTGTTACCAGTAAAATATTTGTGTCACAGAATTCTCCTCTCAAAAATAAACCGTTGGTTAATCAGCATAGTGTGCATTCTCTCCCTTTGAGAGCAAAACTTACCCCTTAAACTAATTTATTAATGCATGGCTCTCTAAATAAAAAAACCCAGTCAATTATTTGGGTTCAAAAGGGAGGAAATGAAGATTCCTTTTAGCAGGGTATTTTGGCATTACAGAAACGGGATGGGTAGAGATTCTGCTTGTCAGCGTTGGCTTGGTGTCTAACAGGGTTTTCACAGCATTTTGGGAGACATGGATACTTGGGAATGACAAGGCCAGATGTTATCTCAGTAGGATCTGCCAAATATCAAGTTCATAGAAGCCTTTCCCTGTGTACAGTGGGGAGGCTGGATTTTGGAATGCTCCTAGCCTTCAGAAACACATTTCTGGGTCATAAGATTACCAGAACCACACAGGCAGATGAATATTCTACATGGTGTCACCAATAGTAGCGTGGACACTTTTTTAAATGCAGCCCATATGGGTGTGTGGTTACATGCAGTGTGGTTTGTCTTTCACTTGCAAACAACTCAGAAATAAAATGTTGTTTTCCTTGGAACAGGCAGAAGCAATTTTGAGTGGGGACCACTCCTACTTTAAATGTTGGGTTGCTGTAGCCAGTTATTTTGATGTTGATAATGCTCCAGAAATACTGGCAGAAGATACTGCTGGAGCAGCAAGATTGTGGATTTCAACTTGTGAAATTGGTTTTGCTTGGGCTTCCTATTGTGACTTCCATGGCTTGGTTGAAGGTAATAGAATTCAGGGGAAATATGCCCAAATTGGCTTCAACAAACAAAAAATGGCCTTGGATCCTTTCAGACAACCAAATTTCCCTCCTCTCCCCCATCAGTGGAAGAGATTAGTGGCACTAAAACACAGTTACCTTGCCTTGGGACTTGGATACATTAATGAGGCTGCTTTAAACGTGAAGTGCAGTTGCTGTAATGAGAGTGTGTTTTGTTGGGGCTTTTTTGGTTTATTTTGGAGATGTGGTGTTTGTGTATTTTTGACAGCATTTGTTTTAGTTTTTCTCTCTCCTGCAGAACATAATTAGTGTGGCTGTTGTTCACCTTTGCTCCTTCTGTTCCAGTTTTGTGCTGGATAAACAATCTCTGCCTACAGATCTGATGGTGGTCATTTCACCAGGATTGGGATCTCTTGACATAAAGAACTTTATATTCCTAGAGGAAATGAAGAGTTAAAATTTGTAGAAGCTTCCAAAATAATTTTGAAGACACTGGGCCCAAATAGGTAAGCTAAGTAGGTAAATCAGAGCTGGAAACTTTTTACTGGCATTTATGGAAACCAAGAAACTGAGTATCAAGTAAGAGCATATGAACCTTTAAACTGCATGACAGAGTGAAACACCTCGTTCTGGATTTGTAATGTTCCTGTTAATCTTGTTCAGCACATCATCTGCATTAAGTGAGTGATGTCTTTTAGGAGCTCTCAGAAGTCCCTTAAGTTGAGAGGATCTCATGAAAACTGTGTGGGTTGTGCTGCCTCTGAGAGGAGTAAGTGCAAAAACCCTTTTCAAAAATAAGGAAGTTCATAAGTGTGTTTCCCTGTCATCTGTCAATTACCTTTATTATGTGAACTCTTTTACAGCATCATCACCTGAAATAAGAGTTTGCTGTGCCACAGTTTCTGTAAACATACATCGAGGTATCACCTTTCATCTTTAAGCTTAAAACTCTGGACTTAATTGTGTTTTGGCTCCTCTGCTTTATGAAGCAAGCTTATTCCTGCATGTGCTAAATAAAAGTAGAAAATACCTGCTGGAAACTAGACTTGGTCTGACCTTTTTTACACAATGACAAATGGCCAATTAGTTGGTTTCTTTTAACATCTGTGATCCAGTTGTCAGCCCTTGCTGATCATCACAAGGAAAGCACAGTTCAGTACAAGGACACATCTTTTGCCTTGAACAAAGTCGTGCCAGACTGTCACAGCTGAAATCAGGGACTCTTCCAGCTGGGTTTGAAGGAAGATATTTAGGTTTCAGTAAAGGTGAGCAGCTTTGGGAATTAATGCTTCTCCAACAGGAGGGAAATGTTGCTGTTGAGCTTGAGGTAAGAGCTGTGTGGAAGGTTTGTGTAGTCAGGGTTACTCTGCATTGCAGGCAGTCGGTGTTGGCTCTGTCTCTCCTGTGGAGGTGTTCAGATCCTGTAACAGTTCAGTTCCTCCTGTTAGTGCCTGCAAAGGTGTGAGCTCACCTGCTGCTCTGCACAGTGGGTCACATTAGTCAGCCTGTAAACAGGAAGGAGTGCAGGCATTGTCAGGACTGTCAGCATTACAGCAGCAGTCAAACATGGATGTTAAAGTCAAGTGATGAATAAGTTGTCATGCAGAGAAGTGACTAAGAGTTTTATAACAATTTCTCTTCCTATTATGTTTTCTGTTTGCTTTCCAGTGCTGCCTTTTTGGGATTTTCTGTACTACAGGGTTTGTTGGGTGTTTTGTACAGGATTTGAGAGCTGGTGGGGGTTTTGAGCTTTTGTTTTGTTTTTTAATGACACGGTGATGATGTTTCCAGGCTTCTGCCTTTCTGTTAAAACATGCCTGGGCCCTCCCAGGTACAGCAGGGGATCTGTGCCTGATCAGAGGTGATTCACAGGGTTTGTGTACCAGCAGTGCCTGGGGAGCACTGATCCTGTATGAAAGAGTTTTCAGGGGGCTCAGGGTCTGTGTTTGGGGTGTCCTGCTGGCTGACAAACTGCCCTGACCCACAGCACAACCCTGTGTGGGCTGTGAGTTGGGAAGTCGAGGTTAAATCTCACTGGGGGAAGTAACACATCTAATGTGTGTTTAGGTACCAAGTTAATGGTTAATTAAAAGCACTCTCTCATCTTTGTTGTGTTATGTGTGTTTTGTAGTAGCAACTACAATGAGGAACATTCTAGAAAATGCCCTGGAAGTTTCTAGTGCTTTCAACTCCTTGGCTTATGGAGAAAGCCAACAGGAGTTCTGAGGATGCATTGATGGATGAATTTTGCTTTAGGTAATGGCAGGAAAGGAAACCCCTCATTTTGGACACAAAGAAATTTCTCTGCAGAAGAGATGGGTTGAAAGTTTGTTCTTTTGGCATCTAAGCCTGGTTTTCTCAGAGGAGGCTGGTGAGGCTGCATGAGTAAGTACATCAGCACTTCCACTCATCTTTTGTTGTGCTCTTTTTAGACTTCTTTCAAGGTTCAGGCAGGGCTGTGCCCATGCTGAGAAAACCTGAAGAGCATCTGGCAACAGGTTCCCTAATTTGGGGTAAGTCCTTAAATATGAGTGCACAGGATACACATGATGGAGGCTCAGTTGTCTCCTGTCAGGCTGCTGGTAATTGTTATACTTAGGACCTATTAAATAAATGTTTCTGGCATAGAAAAATCCACTTTTTAGAGGGATTTTCCCCTTGAAAATTTAAGGTGATTTCTGACTGCTTGAGTAGTTGCATTGCTATTGCCTGTGATGTGCTTTGGAAGAATCTGGCAGTGGCTTTGGAGAATTCCAGCTTTCTAAGCTGGAAAGTTAATAGCCTTCCTGCTCTGCTCAAGAATGTACTTTATTCAAATCTCTCAGTGCTTCTGGGTATATTCTTTAACTGTTAAGACATTTTTTTCTGTGGCTTTTGGGGATCCTCTCAATGTAATAATGCTGTGAGGATTTTAACAGACCTGTTTCTGATGGCATTCCTGCCTTTTGGTGACTGTAATCTGCTAAAGAAGTTGCTGAGTTTAAAGTTTGCTACTATTAACAGACGTGTCCTTCTAATAGGATTCATGTGATTTTCCTGCCCCTTGGCCAAGGTGGGGGGTGGAAGAAAAGGCAGGATACAGTTGGAGTTTGGAGTCCAGGAGTTTATCCTCCTGCTGCCCTGTCCCTGTCCCAGCCAAGCATTCTGATCACATGCAGGCCTTGGAGTTACTTGAATACACAGTTTTTACTGTGGATTGTTGTGGTCAGTGCTGTGTATCTGAATAGCAAAATGGAACTAAATTCTGTCAGGTGCTGGACAGAAAGGCTTTGTTTAGTGTAGTGCTTGTCAAAACCATTTATGCCGGGGTGAGCTTTTGTTTGGAGTGTGAAAGCACGGGAGGGGCTGGCTCAGTCTGGAATGTGCTCCCCCCAGCTGTAATGCCCAGGGGGAGCTGGCAAAGCATTTCTTGAGGGTCTGGCTTGTTCAGCAGTGTGTGTGTTTGTGTGGCAGGGTTTTGGTAGCAGAGGGGTTACAGGGCTGGCTGTTGTGAGAAGCTGCTGGATGATGGAGCCAGTGCCAGTGGGCTCAGACTGACCTGCCTCTGGCCAAGGCTCTGATCCCTTCTGGGACAGAAGATTTAAGAAGATGAAGAAGAAAACTTGGTGCATAACTGATTAGACAAAAAGAGGGGAAAAAAATCCAAACTGCTTCTCTTTGATGGGAATGGCTCAGAAGTGTTTGAGTAGCATAAAGTCTGAGCAAAAATGACACTGCTTTTCCTGTGTGTGCCAGCTGAAACCTCAGTGGGCACATTGCTCAGGCACATGGCCATATCTGCCGTTTTAGAGCCAAGAACAGCCAGCCAAAGATTCAGGCATTGTTCTTTAGGTTTTTATTCTGTTATTTAGTTTCCATTAGCCAACTTCCCTTCAAGTGAAATCCTGCTTAGACTGAACTTGCTGACCATACATGGAACAGTAATTATAGCTCATCTAGAAGCAAACTGTAGATGCTCACATTTGTGAGTGTCTGGCTCTGTGTCTGTGCCAAAATCTTCAGTCTGTCAGTGGGTGGACAAATGGGTGTCATCCCTGTTATCACACTCAAGGAAAGGCAGCTTTAGTGAATGGCATTGTCTATGAAGTATCTGGTGCTCAACGAGTTTCCTGGATTGTGTTTACTATTAGGCATGGGCCAGCTCTGTTCCCTTTTTGCATTTCAGAGGACTGAAAGAATCAAGTGCCAAACACTTTTCCTTGCTTGGGGCAGTTCTTTGGCAATGGGACAGGCCAGAGCCTTAAATGCTCTGCTGGTTTAATGGCTTTGTGTTTTGGGAGTCTGGATGCCAAGTGCTCCTTCTGAGAGACTTAGAGGCTTTCATTTGTGTCTTGGTTTCTTTCCATTTATTTTTTTTATTTTGGAACCTTGGCTTTAGAGTTGTTCACTGTCCAGGTTAAAGATGCTCAGAACTATGTGGGTGCAGGTGACTGATTTTTCAGGTATCAGTCAGATGCAAATTCGGTTGCTTTGCTTCAGAAATGAGCTTTTCAAACAGTTGTTCACTTTAAAGCTATTGAAACTGTAAGACCATTGATTATGTGATAATACAGGCAGTAGGTTATGGTTTTTGTAAAAAAACCACAGCTATATGGATACACAGGTACATTGTTTTATTCCGATTTAAAGGCTCTCTGATACATCTTTTTCTTTGTATTTTGATTTTAGTCTTCTGGTATATTTGAGAAACGTTTCTGTTTCAATGAGCAGAATGTGTGTAGAGCTGTACCAGAGAAGCAATGCTGCATTCAGCTGAGCCCAGCTGAAAAGCTGAAATAGCTGGGCTTACAACTGGCACTGAAATTACACTGGTAAGCAGGATTATCCATGTATCTACTAGTAAAGTAAAATGCCATCCCATTGGGCTGAAATCTGTTTCCATCTGGTTTTGTCCTCTGCCTCAGTGCAGTGTGCTGATACCCAGTGTGGAATACAAACTGCCCTCTAGAAAATACAACTTAATGTCTTGTATTTGAAAAGCCATGGACTAACTGGGCACACCCTTGGAATGTGCTGTACAGGTACTGCAGGAATACCAGAGGATGGATGTGCCTGTGCTGTGTGGAGTAGGTGTTGCTGACAGCCTGGAGACTGTGTGGGTGTCAGTGCAAACAGGAGGAGGAGGAGAACCCCCTGGGCTGCTGTGGTTTGTCTTGTCCATGCCCCTCAGCAGCTGCAGGGAGCTCTCTGCCCACACACTCATCTGTCATGGGGAGGTTGAGGGTAAAAGCCAATTTGCTGACCTTCAGCTGCACTCACTGTTGGCAGGTTGGGTTCTCCACTGTGGAAGTGCCTGGTAGCTTTAACTGAGGTGAGGTGGCTTTGCCTGTGAGGAGGAGGTGGTGCCGCCACACTTCCAGTGTCAGCTGTGGCCTGTGAGGACATAAAAACTTCACATTTAAAGTTCCTATTATTGCAGGCTACATGTGCTTATCTACCCAAGTGGCAGTTTTTTCTAACACTTCCACAGGGACAAAAAATGAAAGGCAGAGCTGTTATCTGCAGAATCTGCAGAAAATGGTCTCCTATTCGTTCTGTTTCTGGATCTCCTGTTACTTGGGTCAAGTGAGGTTTTGAACTTGTGTTCAGTGATGAATCTTTTCTCATCACTGGGATTAAAACCACTCAGGGTTTTTTTACCTGTTGGTTTTCTCGGCCTCAGGATGAAAGGTCTGTGGGTTGCAGTAGAGCTGTATTTGGACAGGCTTCTACAGGTTGGTGTGCTGAACTGGGACTCAGGAAAACATGAATATACTGCACATGCAGGAGGGGATGGGGATGGGGATACAGGTTTCTAAATTTGACTGTGCCTGACTTTGAGCTGCTTAGTACAAGAAAGATGTTAATTTATTTCAGTAAAGTTCAGTGGAGGCTTTGAAGATGATCAGAGGACAAGCCCTGTGATGAGTGCCTGAATGAGCAGGGCTTGTTCAGCCATAAAAGAGAAGATTTTGAGGGGAACAAGAATGCAGCTGTTTGGAGGTGGTGAGAGCCAGGCCCACTCTTTTGCTGTTCTCTTTAGTCAAGAGAGGGAATGGTCATTGACCTCTGGTTCTGACTGGGTATAACTAAACCTTTGCACTAGGAGGTTCATCAAGCCCTGGAATGGGTTGCCCAGAGAGGATGTGAAATCTCTTTGGGAATCTCCAGGACCTGACTGACTCAGGTATTCAGTAATCTGGTCCAAATTTGATGTCAGCTTTCATTTGAGCAGAAGGTTGGACTTCACAAGGCCCTTCAAACACGAATGGTTCTATGATTATGCTTCCATAATTTTAACAAGCCCTCTCACTTGAGGCATTTACTGCTTAACTTTGGTAACCCTGCCAGTATCTCCCTGCAAAGGTTTCCTTCCCTGGGTAACTGTGTTTGCCTTGCACTGAGGATGGAGAAACAGCCTGTGTGGTGTCTGTGGTGTTGAAGGAAGTATCTCACCTTTGCTCTTGGCAATTCCATTTTTATTTTCACTTGTGCACTATGTGGTAGCTATTGGAGATGACCTTAGTACTCTCAACTGGCTCCCTCCCAAGGAGAGGTCTCCTTCAGTTATTGACTCTGGTAGATGCCAACCATTGGAGTTGAAATCTTAGGTGCTGGAACCTCAAGGCAGGTGATTGTTTGAGTTTACAAAGTGTAACAAGGTGGTGAAACAGAAACATGTTCTCTTGGATTTGTCAAGGAGATGGCGAGTACTGCTGTTCCATTTCTCACAGGCTGTGGCCAGGACTCTTACTAGGAAGTGCTGTGTTGTAACCAAGTGATGTTAGAGCAGATCTTTGTTCTTGCCCTGCTCTCAGCAGGGATTGTTTGGCACCCTGTCACCCTGCTCTGCACCTTGCTTTTGATGGATTTTATCAGAAATTGGCTGTCTGAGCAAAACTGGATGAATTCCCGCTTGCTTTGTTTCCAAATGTGCTCTTGCAGAGTCCTGGCAAAAGGACATGACATTATGTAACTCGTGTGTTGTCCTAAAATTGCTTTTGAAGAATCTTCTGGTAATGTGATGAAAGTAGAAGGTGCTGATTACCTACTGATAGCATGGCTAAGTGATAGCAGTGCCAGTGTGGAAACAGCCTCTTGGTGTGGGCAAACTGCAGGACTGGTTTTACTTGCAGCTGAACCAGAGCAAGAACTGGTTTTACATTGTCTATTGGGGGAATCTGATGAAATAGTTTGTTGTCTTCAGGGTGCAGAGCCTTTTCTCTTCATGTTGTTCTGGTTTTGCTTATCATGAAACTTCCTCCAAGGAGCGTGGGACACTGTGCAGTTGGGATTTGGGGGTTTTCCAAGCTGGAGAATGGGATTTTATAATTCAGTTGGCTGTGTTGTCCTGATTATGTGTTGTCATTGTCTTGTCATGCACAGGATAAGAGATGCTGAAACCTCTCTTTGTTTTCTCACAGGCTGCTGTTTGGGATGCTGTATCCTGCATATTACTCATACAAAGCTGTGAAGACAAAAAACGTGAAGGAGTATGTAAGTCTCGTGCCTTTTATTTGCCTCATTGTGTGCCTGTGCTGACACAGGGCTGTGACATTGTCATTGGGCACAATAAATCACAGGAAAGCTTGAGTGACTTAGTGTCAGATACAGCAGCTGTGTGAGCCTGCTGGGAATCTGTGATTTTGTGTGGAGGGCTGAAGTTCAGGTGTCTCAGACTTCTCATGGTCTCATGCTGAAACATGTCCAACACACCACACTGCACGGGGATATATTCAGGAGCGTTTGTAACATAAACCTTGAAGTCTTGGCTGCATTTCAGCCAAGTGCCTCGGATAATGCACTTTTGAGAATGGGGTAGGATGAAAGCTCCCTAATTCTGCCAATACCTGAGGTACAAGCAGTGGCACTGATTCCCAGTGACTGCTGGAAGAGGAGCAGCAGTTTGCCATCGTGTGGAGCTCAACAATGTACCTGAGAAAAGTGTAGCTCTTGTTAATCTGTTGCTCCTCAAAGAGGAGACAAAATGTAACCAGGGAAGGAAATAAGATTTGATTAAAGTGATATGGAGAAAAGTAGGACAGAAGAGAAAGATGTAGAAAAAGACAATTATAGTTACTGCAGTTTTGAATTAAGCTGTTAAATTAATGACTTGGCAGTGTGAGCAATGATGGTAACCACAAGAATGTTACCCAGTTGCAGTCACAAGGAGCTTTGGTCACTGAGTTACTTCCCTCTTTTAAGAGGCAGCCTGACTTCATTTCTGCAGCTCCACCTGTGTCCTTGTCCTTAACTGGGCTGCATGACTCAGGGTGGAGTCAGGGCCACCAGCTCCTCCAGCTCAGCTGTGACCTGAGGCTGCTGTCTGGGTGTGTGATGTCTCCACTCCCTACTTGGTTGTAGTGGCAGAATGCAGTAGGTGTTGTTCTTCCCCCTGAATGTCTTGATTTAGTCAGATCACTCCAGCAGGGCTCCAAGGTGGGCAGCATGTTCTGTGTACAGGCTGATCAGAGCAGCCTGAGCTGCCTGCCAGAGCTGAGCTTCTGGGAGAAAAAAATCATCACAACTAAGAGAAGAATTCCTTCTGCCTCAGGCTTGCCTTACCCTGTCAGGAAAGTCTATAATGCAAGGAATTTATAATCTGCTTTTCCTCCCTGCTCTTTCAAAAGGAATCCACAGACTTAGAAAGGGATAGCAGTTTCCAACTGGAATAAAGGAAATCTTTTGAATTTAAGAGGTTGCCATTGCCTCTTGCAATATCAGCTCTAGAAAAAGAGAAGTAATGTTTGTAGAATGCTGTGATTTTATGCTCATCACAGTTGTCCAGGTAGCTATGACTGAGCTGTCTGTCTTGGGCATCCTTTTTCTTGGAGATACCTGTCACTTACACAAGACCCCCCTAGTAAGGCCTGGAATTGTATTTTTCCAGCTCTTTTAGTGAGAACTTGTGGTCTTTGAGGAGACCCAGAGCCTGCAGCTGCATATAAAACATTCATGGGGCTGAGGTGAATGAGACCCATCACAGTGACTTGTTCATTAGCAGGGAATGACTTTGATTCATTAATGAATTACCACTCCATTGCTGTTTTGAGTGCCCAGACAGGTTTTAGGGATAATCCATGGCTGTCCTTCTCCCAGCTGGGTCACTTCTTTCCCCAACAGAACCCAAGTTTAGTGCAGCCTCCTTTAATGCAGTGGCACAGCTTTGCTACCAGGCACATCATGGCCCAAGCACAGAACCCCTTCCATGTTACATGAGCTATCTGTGTTTTTAAGAGCTTTGTAACAGTGAAATCTTTTTACTCAGCCACTGCTTCCACAAGTAAAAACAAACAAACAAAAAAACACTGCCTCTCAGCTTGTTTAGGTCAGGATGCAGCAAATTGTTCAAAGATTATTTCTGGGAGAAAAAAGTGTTGTGCTGATTGTGGTAATTTAAAAGACTTGTGGACTCCAGTGCTAGAAATTAGGATTTGTGCCCTTGAGGAGATTTGTTTTTGTAATTACTCTGGTTTAATGGGGTTGACTCAGATATTTGAGAAGTTTTTTCACTCTATTACACCAAAGCACTTGTAATAAGCATCTGAATTGTAGTTTAGAAGTCTGAATAAACCAGTCTTCTCAAATCCTGGCTTCAAAATCCTGACTTGAAAGAATGTGTTTCAGCCAGAGACAACAAAGATGAGATTAACACCTGGATGGCAGAAAAAAAAAGCTCAACAAAACAAATCTCTAATCACCCTTTTAACATGAAAAGCAAAACTCAGTCAAGACTTCTGTAACTTCATCTTTGAGAATTAAGTAGATGATAAATCTTCTGGGTAGTATAAAATCTGACCTTCAGGTTTTCATGTTCTTTTTTTTTCCTGGTATGGAAACCACCACTGCAGGTCACTCAGGTTTGTTTGTCAAGGATTCTTTGGGTGCCTGATGCATTAGTTGTACTAGAATAGATTTGTGTTTCATAGAATCTGTGTCCAGACCTCAGCAGGACTCCTGGCAGATCCCATGGGCCCTTCTGCAGGACATTTCTTACTGTTCCCAGCAGACCAAGAGAAATTCCACTTCTACTCTTTTCCTAACTGGATAATTGGATGTTCATTAAAGAAAGAATAGCGTGGATAGAATGTATTAGGAAATGTATTCAGTCTTGCATGGCATTTTACAACTTGCATTGCATTATGCTTAGGTTGATGGTGGGGCAAGATTGGATTTAATTTTATTTTTATTCAGGTGTTGACTCTGGTTCATGGAAGGGTCACCAGGCTAAATATCACATGGGCTGTCAGCAATGCCTTCAGCTGTTGTGTAGGTTTGTCTTAGTTTATTCAAGCCTGAAATATCTAAATCCTCTGAGAGACTGGAGTGAAGAATGTCATCACATGACTGAGTTTCTTTTCAAAGTGAAATGCAGAAAAGCATTTAAGATAAATGGGGCTCAAGTTCTGACAAAGGAAGTGGTTTAAACCATAAAGCACAGCTCTGAAGAAGGCAGCAGTGTATCATTAGGCTTTGAGTACTTATTTAAGTGTCCTCCAAAAAAAAGATTGTTTTAAAAGTGAAGATTAAATCTGAGCCATGTCCTCTGTAGGAAAGTACATGTATTCCTCCTTTTGAAAGAGAACACCATGATTTTAGGACTCAAGCCAGTCTTTAACAATTGTAGGGGGTTAGGGTTTTTTGGCTGTGCTTTTTTTTTGGTGGGGGGAAGAGGTGTTTTTAAATGGTTTTATGTTTTTGTTTTGTTCTGGCATAGACAGTGCTGGTGTTTAAAGAGCCTGTGGGTGTTCAGTTAGTACAAATAACCAGTGGTGGTTTGCACTGACCCATTTTGGAGACACATTTGGCAGCTGATCTCTTAGAGAAGACAAATGCATGGAACTACTCTGGTGGTGTTTATTCTGAAAAATGTAATCAGCTTAGACAACCAAATTTGAACAAATGCTCAAGAAAAATGAGTGATTTAGTTAACTAAACCCTCTATTTTAAGAGCATTGATTTCAAAGCAATATAGTTGTAAACCTGAAAACAAACAGAAAGACATATGTAGCTGTAATCCCCTGAAACACTAAGATGATTGCATGTCAGCTTTTTTATTCACAACAGTGTTGTGGTTCTGGGAATATAAATAGAAGTAAATTGCCATGAAAATGCCTTTTTTGCTGCTTTGCCTGGGTGTTAATCCTGTAACATCAAGCACATCTGCAGAAATTAATGGCTGTTGTGAAATGAAAGCAAGGGCTACCTCAGCAGAGCTGACTTTGGGGTGTGTGGGATAAACATGAATGAGTGTGGGAGAGAAGGAAACATCCTGTAGTGCTGTGGTGGGAATGGCACTTCATACTTGGGATAATCTGCCAACTCTTTGCAGTGTTTTTCTCTTATCCCTGAAGGTTTGTGGAGGCAGGATCACTTCTGTGAAGGAAGGCAGCCTAAGGGAGGTGGTGGCCCTGGTGACACAGCCATCCCCCTGAGCTTGTTGCAGCTGCCACCAGTTCTGCTTATGAACAGAAATCACTCAGGACCTTCCTGTAATTTCTGTTGAAACCTGGTTTATGGTGCTGCTGAATGCCTTGCTTTGACAGCTCTGAAGAGACAGAGAATAGTGTATTCTGTGTAAACATGAAATCAAAATTCTGACTGGGGGATGGTGTTTTAATTTTCAGGTTCGCTGGATGATGTATTGGATTGTCTTTGCTCTTTACACAGTGGCTGAAACAGTGACTGACCTCACAGTGTCTTGGTAAGAACCTGCTTTGTATCAGCTCCAGGTGAAACTCTGTTTGTTTCTGATGTTCTTTGATTTGTGATGGTTTATTCTGTGCAGAGCAGTTGTACTTGTTGATAGCCCCTTTTTTAGCAAAGGTCCCTGTGTGATGAACAGCATCTGTTTCAAGTCCCCAAGCAGGGACTGGAACACTTCCACCTTTGCTGCAGAAACTGAACAGGGGAATGGGACCTTTAGAAGGATGAAGTAGAATTTCTCTGTGCAGGAATGTACATTGCAAAGCAACTGTTTAACTGTTTTCATTTCTTACATGATAGCAGTCAGCTAAAAAAATGAAAACCATAAATCTATAACTCATTTCATTTTGGTCTAATGTAACTTCTTGTGAGAACTCCTATATGTAGCAAGTAATTGTGTTTTTGAAAAGATCTCTTTATGATGATAAATTACTGTGCCTTTTCTCACTGCAGTTGTTGATTTTGTGCAACCTTTAACTTGTCTGCAGGTTTCCACTGTACTATGAACTGAAGATAGCTTTTGTTATCTGGCTTCTTTCCCCATATACCAGAGGGGCAAGTTTAATCTACAGAAAATTTCTCCACCCGCTGCTTTCTTCTAAAGAAAGGGTAAGAAATAACTGCTCGGATTTTTAATGCCTAATATGGAAATGCCATATGCTGAAATGTTGCTGGAGACAGGCTAAAGGCAGAGCAGTGTTAGTGGTTGGCCAGGCAGCCTGGGCTGGGAACAGCAGAGCCAAGTGCACAGGCCCATCCATGGATGTGATTGTGTTTGACTTGCCTGGGCAGCCAATGCCCTGCTCTGCTGCTCTGAGGGAGCCTGGTGTTCCCTGCCCCACGTGGGGCATTCGAGGAGCTCAGCTGAGTGGAAGTGATGCAGCCTGACTTGTGCTCTCTGTGCAGAAGAACAAACACAGCTTTACTAAAAGCTATTGCTGTTTTCCAGCATAACCTGGTCATGACACTTCTCAGGGTGATTGACACCCATGGCCTTTCTGCTGTGCTGGCAGCAGAACAGGAGAGAGTTTTTACTGAGGTTTGAGGGAAGATCAGTCTGCAGCAGTAAATACCTAAAGAGAAAACAGCTGGAGGATATTTAACTTTGGCTCAGGTATGACAGGGCACAGCTCTGCTTAGCTCTTTTTCAGCATCCTGTTTGGATGTGTGGAAAGAGCAATGAGCAAAAGTGTGAAGGCTGCCACTGGGAAACATCAGAGTACAGAAAAGAACATTCCTGAGGGTCAGTGCTGTGCTTGGTCTGTGTTAGGCAGAGCAGGTAGTTGATGTGATGCCAGGGATAGGAGCTGTAAGATCATCTTGACCTTCTGAAGGCTGAGCTATAAACTATTTGTGACTTGCTGAGCTAAAGGGATATTTCCCTCTGGTCTGTGAGCTGTTGAGAAGCACCTTGAAGCCTTGATCTGGAACTCCAGGCACTTAATCACAGCTGGGGGTAAATGCCATGGCTGTGTTGCGCTTCATTATGTCAAAGCTCTGGCTGGGGGAGCTCTTTGAGTCGGCTCTGCCTTTGTAAGGAGCTCTCTGATTTCATGTTATTTCTTGAAAAACTTTTGTCTGACAAGTTAAGCTTATTCTCTGCAAGGAACTGGCTGTGTAGCTACAATGTTTGACCAGATACAATCCTTTTTTTTAAGTGAGAGAACTGTAATGAAACGTTAGTATGAAAGACAATAAATATTTTCTTAAACGTTTCTTCTGTTTTCCTTTCCTGATGGAAAGGTAGTATTGTGGGGTAACATTGCTCTCTTATGAACAGCCTTCTGAAATGTAAATGTGCTTTGCTTTTAGGAGATTGATGAGTACATTGTCCAAGCCAAAGAAAGAGGCTACGAGACCATGGTGAATTTTGGGAAGCAAGGGTTGAATTTGGCAGCAACTGCTGCAGTCACAGCAGCTGTAAAGGTAACTTTGTGCTTGAATTAATTGCTTCTGACCTTGATCTAGAGCAGTGTAATTGTACTGAGGATTTGCCATTCCTAAACAAAAAGATAAATTCTGCAGGTGTGTTGAAAACCTGGGACACAATTAAAGGCTTGCAGCCCTGAGTCCTCCTCACACTTTGTTTGTTTAAGGTGGCTGGTAGTTATTTCTTGGATGATGGGGATCAGTTTAATTCAAAAGGTACCATGCAGTTTTCTGTGCAGGCCTTTGGTAAAGATGACCATTGTTTCTTTTCTGTCTCTGTTGTGCTTTCTTGTTGGTAAACAAACTATTTAAAGGATTTCTGGCTTTTCTGCTGTTTTTCTCCAATCAACTTGAGGTAACTCCACATATAAATTAAGGCATGAAAGACTACTACCATGGATAAAAGTCATCCTGACACAATTAACTTGTTTGCAACTTGTTGAGTGAATTATTAAATTAATACACTAAGCATAAGCTTGCCTATTGCTGTTTAGCATATACTTGCTTTGTCATGTAATTTCCAGTAAATCACAAAGTAACCTGATTGTTCCTGGATTACCTTCCTACAAAAACTCATCACCTTCCCTTGTATTTCACAGGGTTCTAATCCTAAAAAACCAAAATACAAGCTTGTACATAAGATTCCAAGCAATTAGTGCCTTACTGAAAGCAGTATAACTTCAGACAATGTGTATCCTACCTAATAGGAATTTAGACCAAGACACTAAAAAAAAAGTATGGGAGGAAAGAGGTGTATGTCAAACTTAAATGATAGTTTTAAGGCAATCAGGATTAATTTCTTCCTGGGAATAAATAAAACTACTGTGTTCATAGTAACAGCACTGAAGTGTGTTAGTAGATAACAGAAAGCAGTGTAGAGATCCCTGGCTGTCAAAGCTGAGTAAGAACAGCCACCATTTATCTTAAATTTCTGGGCTTCTTGGTGAACTTCTTGTGTTATGAATGAAAGACATTTCTAAAAACTACATTTTCAAATGCCCTCTCAAAATGATTGGGAAAAATAGACCTTCATATCTGGTTTGTTCATTTTTTCTCTTTTTAAAGATACATGTGGGTAGGATAATAACTTTTTGGTTTCAAAATATGGTTGTAATGAGCCTAAAATACTGAGAATGTGATTGATCACCATGGGGTTTTTTTGTTATTCAAATTCTTAGTATTGTCTTGAGATGTGAAATGGAGTGCATCTCCAAAGGAATGAAAGTATCCAGAGTGAAAAGAGGTTACTTAAACAAACAAAGCCCCAAAGTGCTCTACTGGGAAAAAGTTTAAGAACTGTGCTAAATGCTAAAATGTCCATTCTTTGCCAAACAGCAAATCCTAATTTATTACAATGTGCACCTGTAAGGACAGTTATATTCTTTGTGTCTTCCTTGTGTTTGGCTATGGCTGGATATTTCCTTGTTGATCCTCATGGTGTTACAAACATGTTGTAAAATAAATAACACAAATATCTCCTACCACTTCCTTCTGAAATGGTGGAGAACTTTTTCCACAAAAGTTGTCTGTGTTTAGATTTCATTGCTGTTCAGCTGTGACTGGCAAGATGCCTGCTCTGTTTGTTAAAACTTGTTAAACTCAGTCATGAATATTTGTACAAAATTAGTTCAGTGCAGATGAGATGATTGGGGAAAACAACCACCACAATACCAAAGACCTAAAATAGGCATCACTTTTAAACAGTATGAAGGAGAAGACTCTTTGAAAAAATCTTTATTTTGGCACGTTAAACCTCTTGAGTTTGTCATTCCAAAAGGCTGAGTGCGACTGCTCCAGGCAGCAAGTGGACACCATGCATGTGGTGTTGATTTTGTTCCCAGTTTTTCAAGAGCTGACTGCTGCCTCCAGCAGGTGAAAAGATTATCCCTTCAGCATGAGCTGATGGAGCTGGTATGATTTCAGGAATGGAATTATGTTGGTGGGATCAGTTTTGATGGGAAGGAGGACACACTTTTATCACTCTTCTTTAAAGAAGCATCCATGGTTGTTCTGACGTGGCAGATCTCAAATTAGGGGAGGTTAAGCCTGTATCAAAAGACACTCAAGTGTCCAAGCAAACTCCTTATGCAACTTTAGGAGGGTGGTAAAGTTTCTTGGGAACTTGCTGAGATATTTTCAAGATAAAAAGTGGGAAAGAGTGATTTTTGTCCAGGGGCTGCCAGAGGAATAGGGGGTTACCACTGGAAGGTGAGTTGGCTCTGGTAGGGGAGGGTGGAGCAGCCAGCCTGGTCAGTCTGCTGGAATCTGACATGGATTTAAACCTGTTCCACTGCAGTTCAATTCAAATGGAATTGGCAGGAGCAGTGGCTCAGAGCTTACATTCCCATCCTGGTATTTTTAGCTGGTACTAGTCAGCCAGTGTTCATATAAAATTTAGTGTTTCAAAACCTATTAAATAGCACATATTAGCAAAATAAATTGTGTTAGCCTGTTAGAAAACAAATTTTTGTGAAATATGGTATCAGGAGACTGAGATGAAATATAGTTTATGCTGGCTTTTTATATACCAAAGGAAATTTTATTAGTAAGAGAAATGGAAACAAGATGCCTCTAATAACAGCAAAGTTGTTGGAGCTCTTTCAGCTCAGTAATACATGGATTTGGAGAAATTATATCCACAACACTTCAGTTCCACTGACACCTCTCACATTTTGATGCATCTATTTCTCAGGCTCTCTGAGGTGCTGGTTACCTGTGTGTCTCAGTGTTTGCCAACCCAGAAGTTCTGACCTGTCAAGCTGCCAGTGAAAACTGGTTCCCTCATCACAGTGGGTGGGGTGTTTGCTAATGAAGCTGCAATAGGCTCTGTCCCTCCTTATGAGGTCACACAAACAGTGTTCATTTGTCAAGTTTTGATGGTGATGGTGTCTTTTGAGGGCCGTGTTTCTGAATGTCCTTCAAACCATCCTGAATCTGCTGCCTTTTTGGTGGCTGAATGTTCTCCCTGTGGCAGGAAGGAGGTGTCTCCCGGGCAGCTGTGGCACACAGCCAGGGGCTGAGCAGCAGCACTGCTTTCCCCCTCCCTGCTGCCACTGCCTGTCCTGCTGCTGAGGTCACCCACGGGACAGCAGCCCCTCTTCAGGCTGGGAGGGAGCAGCAGCCATGGCCTGTCAGCTGGGCCTGGATCAGGGAGGGAACAGCTGGGAATGTGGGTGCTGCAGCTCCTCTGCACACTGAGTCCATTGAGCAGCTTTAGGCAGTGGTCCTGGCCACTGAGGGGGGCAGGTCCAGGTCAGAGTCCCTGAGACAGACAGTGTGGTGTTTGCTTACAGCAGCTTCCTTGGGGGAAGCACAGAGACTATAAAAACACATGCTCAGTAACAGAAGAGAGAATGGCATTTCATATATGAGGATCAGTTGGTGAGGCTGCATATTAAAAGCTTACTAGAGGCTGAGGAGTCTTAAAAGGAGACCCTTAAGTAGACTATATGTATTAAAAAAATTGTTTCAGAAATGTATTGTAACTTAAGTGTTTTATGTTGGTCACTAGTAATGAATGAATGAATAATGCAATTTAGGAAATGCTATTGTATAATTAAACAATTATTCTTCAAGGTTTGTATTTAAGACAGACTTGACAGTTCATCTACAACATTTGCTTGCTTAGAAACTTGAGCACTGAAGTTACCTTATGATTTTTTTTTTCTGGCACTGTAATTGTACTTGTGTGTGTGTCTCAATCCTTTGTGCTGTAATTGAGTTGGCAGCCTCTGGGCTGGATGGATGCAGCCTGAGGTATGTTTTCCTTACTGTTAGCAACTGCTGACATACTGGGCCCCCAGTGCAGGCACAGTGACTGCTCTGCCCCTTCCCTGAGCAGCACCTTGGGGTGTGTCTGAGTCCATGGCATGGGACTGGAAGCAGGAGGTCCCCCTTCAGTGCCACCTGCGGTTGGATTGCTCTGCCTTCTGGTTTGTGAGCAAACATGTTGCTTTCCAGCTGTGGTTAATAACTCTCTGAACTTTGAAACAAGCTATCAAAGCTCACAAAGCATTATTATTCTAAATGTGAATGTTACTCTCCTATTTCCTGCAGCAGAGGGTATTTAATCTCCCATTTCCTGCAGTAGGAAGGAATTTAATATTTTTCAGCCAGACTTCCATCCTGAGCTGATAGTAATCCAGATCCTCACAGAATGCTTTGTCTCAGCAGAAAGCAATTATCTGCTGCTTTTGGGCACGGGGGTGGAAGAGCCTTAAATGCAGTGTGAGCACAGTGATGTGCACACCCACACAAAACACCTTGAAATCTCTCCTTCAATTAGTCTATGCAGTGGTGGGAAGCAGAAATCAATCCTCATTTGACTGGGTCTTCCCAGGGGTGGGATGGAGACTGTGGGGACTGTGGGGAGTACCTGCATAGCCCAGCGTGTGACTGGGACTGTCCAGCACAGCAGTGGTTGTGCAACCCCCTGTGGCTCTGGGGCGTGTGTGCTGCTCCTCTTATTTGTGCACATATATCCTTAACGTTTGCTGTGTGTAACTTGAGTAAGACTTTCCATCTTAGCAAGTGGTTTTGGAATGAAGGGCCCATTGTGTGAGTGTGTTACGTCCCCCCTGAACGAGGCCGTGCTCCACAGGACTCTACCTCGAGCATGTGGTTTGGTTAAGGGCACAATGTTGTTTTATGGCACAGAGCTGACTTTTTTCCCCTTTGAAAAACGAAGTTGTGTATACAAAAGCTGCAGTGGAAAATAAGGCTGAATGTTTCCAGCTTGGATCCAGCCCTGTGTCTGCAGCGGAATAAGAAGTAGAGCCTTGTAATGTGAATTCTCCTCAGCATGTTAGTTGTTATAGTCTTAATTGCATTTTCCTGTGCAATTTCCAAATGTCTTTTTGTAGTATATCATATGGTGAATGAACTTGCTGGGCAACTGTTAAGCAAGTGGATCTCTGTACTTGTGCTTCTGGCCAAAACCAGCTTCTGTCCCTATTTTATAGTTGACACTTGGTGGTGGAGTTGTGCTGAATTTGTATGGATTCTGCTGAGAACCAGCTGGGCCCATTTTAGACACTGTAAGCTGTTCCTTGTGGTCAAAAGAAGCAGTTCCCCTCCAGTGCTCTTCACCATGTCCCAGGAGCTGTTCAGGCATAGCTGGTTCCTGATTTGGTTGACTTGAAATGCTTTTCTATGCAAGAAATGCAGTGGTGGAAGAGCAGGATTTCTCCTGCCTTAGAGGAATCTTAGGAGCCCTGCCTTAAATAGAACATTTTGGGGAGTAAAAATGACTTCAGAAATTTCTACAGAGAGACTGTGCAGTGTCCACAGTGCATTTTAACTCAAAGGCAGGCTGTACTTAAGCTTGAGAACTGAGTCATCCTTCAAGTATGTAGGAAGAGCTAAAGAAAAGGCTTCTACTTCTCTCACAAGAAACCTTTTCTTTGTTATTGTTTGGTGTCCATGTATGAATAGTGGTGTAAGAATTACAATAGGTTCTTCCTGCTTGAGCAGCCCACTGGCCTGGTTTTATGTGCTGTACTAATGACCAGTCATTAGAAAATGAATATTGGGTTTCACCCATTTCCCCCCCACCCCTTGGTAGCCATGCAAGCTTCAGGAGTTGAAATCTGTCTCTTCACTTTACATGGCTATTTTTAACGTGGAATCATTTAGTTGCTGGTCCATGTGCAAACAGTTGTTGTCATCAGAGTGGGAACAAATGGCTGTGGCCAGCAAGTGAGAACTGCCTTGTGTTGCTGCTGCTGCAGGGAGAGGTGTGTGGAATTGTACCCAGATTTCTGCTTCTGTTAGATAACAAAGCTCAAATGAGGTATTTGACTTAAAAGCTTCAGTGATAAGAATGAAACAGTCTTGGATGCTTGCTTGAAGTGGGATTTGTGCACAAGCTTGTCAACCTTCCCCTGAAGTGGTGACTTTTTTCCTCATGCCAGAGAGGGAAGAATTAAATGCTGTTTTAATGTGACTGAGTACTTGTTCCTATGTGCTTGTTCTTTTAGTTGCTTATGCAAGAAATTAATCTTCGATGCTTTACTAATGCTTACATCATCTGATGTAAGATAAAAGAGCTGCTTGACAACCCTTTTTTCCAACAGGGAACTTTATGTATGTCCCATATAGAAAAGATATAAAGACAATCAGAGAGGGAATACTAATGTACACATGGTATCAACTGTTCTCATATGAGGATTTTGGGTTGGTATTATGTCAGTGAAGCTGCACTAGTAGGAGGGCCTGCTACCCTGGAGTCCAGGCAGTTCAAGTTTCTGACCACTGCAGCTGCCTTTGTAGTGCTGCCAGTTTCTCAATTCCTGGAGTTAATGTGACAGAGTATATTTTTAACACTTTTTTTCCTTTCTTGTGTATTCAGATTTGTGGAGGGTAGAATATAAAGTAACAGAAAATGTTCTTCATCCATCCTTTTTAAAACAGAAGTGTCAGACAGTCAAACAACCCAGAACTGCTAGAGAAATGCCATGTTGGGAGTGAAGGGAACATGTCTGATGTGTTTCTTTTAAACACTTCATTAAAGGCCCAGGAGGCCTTTATTTGCTCAGACTAAAGGAGTGAAATGAGGCATTTGTGATCCAACTTCCAGTTTATGTGTAACTTTGTCATAGTTAAGCTTGGGTAAAAGCAATACCTAAAGCAAACGTGAATCTACTGCATGTGTGTGTTTTGTGGAAGAAGCATGGGCTTAAACATCTTAACCCAAGCTGAGCAGCAAAGTTAAACCTCTGCTGTGTTTTCAGAGATGCTGCTGTTGTGTTTCAGAGCCAAGGTGCAATAACTGAGAAGCTGAGAAGTTTCAGTATGCACGATCTGACCACTATCCAAGGAGATGAGCCCGTGGGAGAGAGACCCTACCAGACATTACCAGAAGCAAAAAAGAAAACCAGAACCTCTGCAAGTGAATCTTCAGGTAGGTATCTCTTTTTTCTAGCTGAAAGAACAGTTCACTCAAGAGAAAAGTGGAAAAGCAGGAATACATTTATGCCATTTCGACATGAAAAAGGTGTCAAAGAATTCCACTTAAACAGAGTAGACTTGATCAAAATACATTTATAGCAGTTGAGAAATCCTCCCTGGATGAGTCCTCTTGAGTACACCCTCTGTGTACTCACACTGCACTCATTGGTCCCATCTTTGCCAACTGGCAACAAGAATTCCTTGCCAAAGTAAAGCTTAATTGGAAGCCAGAGATTACATTTAAGTGGTTACATTAAGTGGTGTTTCTGTGAGAAATGTACAAAAAGTTCAGTGTGAAAATGTATGGAAGCTCAATGAATAGGAAGAGAAAATTAATGGAAATAAATTCCCCAGGTCTGTAGTAATAAAAATGTTAAATTGCTTAAGGTGATGGGAGTAATGAAGGCATTAAGTTGTCATAATGGACTGATGCCCATCAACACTCAGAAGATGGTGTGTGGGAACCAATATATGGTTTTGTTCAGAGAGACTATTATTTCATTATTATATTGCATGTCTTGTTATTGTCATCACTTTGCTCTTGAGCCTGTGATGCTTGAGGGAAGGTTTTGGTGCAAGGCTGACAACAGCACCTTGTGAAATGGTGAGGCTGCAATGTAAAGGAGTTGATATTTCCCACAGAAGAAGTAGATCTGATTGAGTTCTTCTCACCTAAGCCTGTCATATTTAATCATCCTTCCGTTTCTGCGAGGGGTGGTGCTTGTGGGGTACAGGGAGTTCTGGGAATCTCCTGGTGACCCCTGATGTTTCTGAGGAATAGCTGTCCATCTGAATGGCCCTAAACTGAACTGCACACTGCACCCAGGAGGTGTCCTGTGCAGGGCAGTGGATGGACCAGGGCTCCTGGCTGCAGAGAAAGCCAGGAATTCATCAAGAGCTGCATTAGAGATGATGTCCCTGCAGTGCTGTTCCTCTGTAAGAGAGCATTAGTTACCTACCTGAAATAACTTGAAAATGCTCTAAATTTGATTTAAAAAAATGGCTTGAGTTTATGCTGTATAAGTAGTCACTGATTGTGAGAGTCAATCTCAAATGTCAAAAAGCTTTCTCAGCTGGTTGGACTTCATTGTTTCTGCTCCCAAATTAGGATACACCTCTCCTTTGTTCTTTGAATTTCCTTCAGCATTAGAGACTTAAAGATCAAACTCTGCAGATGGATTTAGGAACACTGCATAGCACTATTTTGTTGTGCTTAGCAGGATGTTGTTTCTCTCAGATCTGAGCTGAGAGTTCTTTGTAAATTGGTTGAAAAGGCCTGGTTGTAGGACATGGTTCATAAGATGGCTGAGCTGTCAGTGTGCTTGCTGTGAAAAGGGCAAATGTGATGGTGCTGCATCAGAAAAGGTGGTAGAAACAGAGGTAAGGAAGTATCAATGTCAATGCAAACATCCCCAGGTGGAAACTGAGTAACAGATACACTTTAAACCTTCCATATTGAAAAAGGAGTTGACACTATTGGGAACAGAGATGTGTTGTTTCTAGAATGGCAGGGAGGGGCAAGTGGGCCTGAATTACGGATTAGGTGTGATTGTAACTTCAGGGGAAGGAGAATTGAGGAAAAGAATCTAGTTAAGCCTAAATAAAATACTGGCTTAGGATCAATTGGATGCTGGTCATTAATAAAGTTTGGTTTGGAGTCTAAAAGGTGTTCCTGAGTATTACAGCCTGGAGGTTCTGGAATGGCCTTATTGAAGGAGGGTTTGGTGGGAGGAGGCAACCAGACTGGATTTGGAGGCTTTGTGCTAGGTCTGTGCTGGAGGTTCAGGGCTGTTGGACCCCAAGGAGCTTTTCAGGATGTGTTTTTAAGCAATTTGTGCCCTCTAGTGAGAGTCTTGGGTAATAATCTTGGTCCTGTTTTTGTAGGATGTAAACAACCCTTAAGAGTACTTTGTGTTATCCAGCTGAAAGGGGCTTTGGTTTGAAACATGCAGAGAGGGATGTCAGCATGGGGAAAGATCCTATGAATCAGAGTCATGGAAGGGTTTGGATTGGAAAGGACCTTTAAAGATTTACTTGGTCTTAATTTCCCCCTCACATGGTTTGTCTCCAAAAACCTGAAGTACTACTTAAGATGATCACTGAGGTATTTGCAGTTCAGTGTAAAGCAGAAGTTGGTGGCAGACTTAGGGTTTCAGTTCTGACAATTGAGGAACCACTGCATTCCTGGCAGAAATACCTGGCAGACTGACCACATGGGTTAACAGAGTAAATGCTGTGTGTTGAAGATGAAACTTAAAAGTTGAAGATGAAATGTAAAAGTTACAGCTACTTCTTATTAAACACTTGTATAAAATACATAAACATTTTTTTTTAAAAAGGTTACAAAACTCCACTGGAAAAAAGTGCTGGAGATGATAAAACAGATGAAGAGATGGAGGGGACACATTCAGAGGATGAAATGTTTGCTCAGAGAGGCCTTCGAAGAACTCAGAGCATGAAATCTGTGAAAACTAAAGGCCGTAAAGAGGCAAGTTACAATCCTGGTTCATTACTGAGTTTGTTTTTCTGGTGTACCTTGGCATTTTTAGTAGTGCAGAAATGTATTTTTGCTCTTAATCTTATAGGAGCTATCAGTGGTAACTGGGTTGCTAAATGGAGAAGGAAGAATGTGATAACCATATCTGTGCTTGGAGCTTTTGTACTCTGGAGTGTTTAAATACATGGTTGAAATGAACTTGAGAGAGGAACAAGGGAGAGGAGATGAAATACTCTGTGCTTGGAATGCTAATTCTGACACCACCAAGCCCAAATTGTAGGAACTGCTCACCTTGAATGGGACATAGAGAGTGGTATTGTCATCTTCATATTGTGCACACTTCAGGATCTCCTGTTTAATAGATTAAAGATGATTCAGAATTTTTTAGTTCCCATAGACATATGGCCTGCTTTGACTCTTTGTAATGCGCAAAGAGAACATTGTGGAGACCTACTCTTCTTGCCCAGTTCTCTTCAAACTGCATGTTATTCAGTCATAGGTAGATGCTCTTAGTGAAGCTGTGGAGTGTCCAAAGCCCATTTTAAGACATTTGCTAAATGGAATTAGTGGAGAGGTAAATAATATTTCTGCCTTTAAGTTATGACTTTCTTTCTCCCCTCAGATACGATACGGATCACTGAAATACAGAGTAAAGAAGAGGCCTGTTGTGTACTTCTGAGTGTACTGCACAATGCCTGCCAGACAAACTGCTGTACTATAATAACTTGAATTCAGTGTGTCAAGTGTCACAGATCTGTGTATGATGTCTGAATAGATACAGTAGGACTTGGTTTTGTGAACCCAAGTGATGGGATCAAGTATTAATTACTCTGCTCTTCTGTAATTGCTTGTTGTTTAGATTTAAATCTGGACAAGTTCACATGGTATGAATTTCAGCCCTCCTTAAGTGGGGGTTAAATGAGTAACAAGAAACAGCCTTTTGCCAGAGGTACTGAACAGACAAATAGTTACAGCTTCAGCTGAATTAGCAGAAGCTGTAAGTATTTTGAGCTTGTGAAAATGGAACCCATAGTGTCCCCAGGTTTACATGGAAAAATAGATATACTTGAAATAGTTTTCTGAACTACAATTTCTGAAAAGGCCTTTGTGTAATTTTTAAATGTAAAGTTTAAAGGACAGTGGATGATGATAGGAAAGAAAAAGGAAAGATGAGGTAGATGAGAGAGATCCTTATCATCATCTTGCATCATATTGCCAAGCTTAACAAATTTATATAATTCTAATAGGTGCAAACTGGGGGTACATTTAGCACTTTATGCAAGACTATGTAGTTTTGCACACTCTTAATGATTTACAACTGCACATGTCATTTTAGTGATTTGATAGGTTGAATGCCAGCAGTTCTTGTATTTCATGATATTTTTAAGATTTTATCTTGATTGCTTAAGTACAGTTAAGATGCTGTAGATATTTGCTACTAACAATATTATCAGGTGCCTTTCTGTGTATCATAAGGCTGTGTGGGTTTTGTCTGTGTGGGGTTTTTTGTGGGGGGAGGTTTGTTTTTCTGTTTGTGTCTGTCTTCCTCCTTCACCTAGAAAGATGTAACATGATTTAAATCATCAGTTTTTTTGGTTAAAATTGTGGTAAGTGAAACTTGTAGCAATTCCAGTGCTAGAACTCAGGGATCTGATCAGCCCATCAGCTGTGTGTTAGAAGTCATGCCAACATGAAGGCATGTGTGACAGATGAGTCAGGCCCTGCTTTGGTTTTGCTCTATATTGCTTTAAGAATGAATATATATATATTTTAGAACATGTATGTGTGTATATTTCATATCATATGTGGATTCTAAAATGGTCTGTGTAGTACTTTCTTTTAGTGCTGAAGTTATTACTAAAATATTTGCATATAAATAGCTTTTTCTAGAAGCCTAGTTGATTTAGTCAACCGTTTTATAACTTCGAGTCCCATGGCATATCTGCACAGAGATTAATTTTGGAATGACTTTCAAGACAGGGACTTGTCAAAGTGACTTTTTTAGGTCCCCTTTGGTTCTATTTTCTGCAGTTCTGAGAATTAGGCTGATTTTACTTTTCAGTGTAACTGTATTTCTACTGTGGATTCAGGGAGAAACCACCTACTTTTTGCAGATAGTATTTTGATACATATCATGGGGAGAGATGGTGTTACTTTCCTTGAGGAGAAAGTGGCATATGATTCCTCTTATCCTTGGATCTGACTCCAGTCCTCAGACCTTTCCCCAGGTACTGACAGTCCCCTGCACTCTGTTGCAGTGCTTTTGAGTGTTCCTAAGGCTGGGCCACTGCAGTTGTTTTTCTTTGTTACAGCAACAGCACTTCACTGGAATCCCAGCAGTCTGTGTGTGATTAAAAGTCTAAAGCTTGTGTTGCTTTGCTCCAAGACACAGTTGCATGCTATTGACAGGGAGGCTGCTCTCTCCCAGTGAGTGCAGTGCAAAAATCCTGCCTTCTAACCAAGGCTGCACCTTGAGATCCCCCTTTTAGGAGGAGCTGTTGTCTGTGGGCAGGGAGTGATTACAAAGGCAGCCTCCCCAGGGGTGTGGGAGTCCTTCTGCCCCGGGAATGTTTGTGCTTCTCATCTGTTTGCCTCGGTGTAGGGAGAGGCTCTCTGTCTGTTAAGGTGTGTAAGACATGAGAGGAAGCTGAAGCTTTTGTATGTGCATCTCACCCCTCTCTGAAAACTAGATTAACCTGGGCCTGGGATGGGATCTCTGATTTACTGTCCAGCTGAACATCCTCCTAGGGCACATTTTGCTGTAACTCATGGGGCTTGTTTTATCAGCAGGTATGGCAATAAAATAAAATGATCATGTTTCTGCAAATCAGAATCCTGCATGGAGGAGCAGGGCAAGCCCTTCTTTCAGAATTACAATTGCTGTTACAGGTTCATGTAGATCCTGTTTTGGGGGTTGTGTGTTGAACACAATTCCAGTGCTGGAGATCATATGAGTATCTTAGGCTTTACCACACTTGTGTCAGGAAGTTGCTGCTTGTGTTTCTGTGCACCTGGGGCTGTAACTTGTGGCAGACTTAAGTTGCTAACTCAGGCTAAATAAAATCTCTTTCTAAACCTTGCATGGAACTAGGAAAGCTGGCAGTATTATTCATATTCATTACTGTTTGCATAGAAATGTACTGGTGTTCCCTCAGCTACTGTATTAAGTGATCAAACTCCCAGTGTTTTCCTGTTTCATTCAGTCTAATGTCCAACTGCAAAGTTCTTTTCTTGACAGCCTGATTTTGCTCTTTGAATTCATCCTGAAACAGGTTCATTGTGTTATCCTATTTTTTTTCTTTTTTCATTGTCAGCACAACGGCATGATTAGCTTTCATTCTAGTGATACCCAGTTCCTTCTGCTTGTTGAATTTAGTTTGGTTTTGAAATGCTACACAGCCTTTTAAACTTTGTGTACAGAGAAGTTTCAAACTTTTCTTGCCTTAGTAACTGCAGAAGTCCTCTGTCTTGCTCTTGCCAGGAAACTTCTTGGAAAAATGTTCAAAATCAATGTGTAAACATTCTTTTTGGTCTTGGACTGTAAAATGTAGTTTATGTTGAATTAGATAATCTGCTCAAAGCATTTCCTGAGAATTGACTGGCAGCCACCACCAGGACTGCTAATGTAGTTAAACAGAAACTTCCACAGCTTTAAAAGAGAATATGTATCTGTTTAAAGCATATCAAGGTTTCAAGCCTTTCCAAAATGTCTGTGAACTGACTCAGAGTTCTGAGCAAGAACCTACTGTGTTAAAATACCCATTTGAGATGAGGGTTCAAGTGATGGCCTCAGCTGCAAGGGAGCTTAGGCTGCACTCTGATTAGTAACTGCCAGTATTGCAAATTGCTTTGGTTTGTGAGAGTAACTGAAAAATATCCAAGAGACATTTTACCAACTATATTGAATTTTAAGTGAACAGAAGAAAATTTGATAAAACAAATGAGAAAATGCTGAATGCATTTAATGCTCTGTTCATCACAAAAATGTGTTTTATTTTTGGTGTTGCTTTTATTAATGGAAGCTCGTATTTTAAAGTATTTTTTCTACAAAAATGTATATGTGCAAAGGCAATACTTTAACATTTTTCAAGAACTTGTATTTTTAAATGCTACAGACCAGAGACTGTCTACATTTGGACTGAAGTTAGTAGCTTTAAAACAATGCAATGTAAGCTTTAATTTTTATATTGTAATAATAACTTGCTGTCAACTTGTTTACATATTTGTAGGAGGGAAAGCTTCATTATGCATTGACTTTATCTTGATGCTCTCTTTAATAAATACTGCTTTGAGCAGGATGCAGTGGATATTTTATTACCTGAATTAAAATGAACAAACCAGTCAGTATGTAATCTGTGTTCTGTTATTTATTATAATAGTTCCAGAGCCAAAACAACCCACCTGAACTTTGGAGAGACTTTTAAAACTGAGCTGTCCTGGAGGTTCTGCCATAGAGCCTCAAGGTGATTCAGTGACTCAGTTCCTGGTGCCAGAACAGTTCCTGGAGTACAAAGGCCCTGCCAGAAGATTGTGGATGTCAGAAAACAATGCTGACCTTTTCTCCTTTATTTGTTCAGCTGATGTTTAGCAGGGAGCAGGAACATTGCTGAATGTGGGCTATAACCTGCCTTCCTGCTGTTTGTCACAATGCTGGTGAGACCTGCTCAGGTAATGAGCTGGTGATTCTAAAATAGTGCTGGTACATATGTCTTAGGCTGAAATGTTAAAGGTGGAGCAGGTGCAGCAGCAATGGGGACAGGTTTTGGGGGGCTTTTTTTTCTTAAGTGTCCTTCAGCATTGTGTATTTTCCAAACTAACATGGGAAACAGATGTTGGAATACGAGGGGAAACCTAATGGTTCCTGTAACATCAGCAGACTTCCAAAATTACTTTCATCCTTTCTGTAGCTTGTTCAGGAACAGAGTGGGAGCCTGTCTTATGTCTGCCTGTGCCAAGGTTTGGTGACAGATTGCCCTGAATTAGGAGAGGAATCACGAAAGCAGCTGGAGCACAGACTACAACAACCTCAAAACATAAGGTTTCACTACTGTCTGCCAATGACTCTGTGCAGTGACACTGTGCATGAGGAAGCTCAGAAATTATTTAGAAAGTTTCCTTTTCTTCCCAGCTGTCACAGTCCCAAGGTAAGCAGCGCTTTGACACTCCCTTAGCTCTTCCTGGGCAACAAACTTGCTCTGTCTTGTGGCACTTTCTCCTTCTCAGGGAGCTGTGCTGTCCCAGCCAATCCTCATTCTACTTCTCCTGGGCTGAGAATTCTAAGAGGTTATCCCAACTTACTGCCTCAAAGGAGAGCATTTCTTGATATAGCTGATGAGAAAGACTTAAAAAAAACCCCAAAGCCAAGCTAAACCCTTGTAGAAAGTGGTATAAAGGGTAATGGTAAAGCTGCACCTTGAAACATAATGCTAGGAAAAATGCAGTATTGGTCTTAAAGGAATGGCACTGAAGAAGGCCATACACTGGGCTTTTGTCAAACCTCTTAATTATAGTTAATATCTCCAGTGTTAGTATTGCCAACTTCGAGAGTTCCTCCTGTTTGTACACAGGATGTGGAGCTTTTTGGTGTCTCTGCAGGTGGCTTCCAAGCCACAGGGTAATGAAATTGTTTATTGAACTGGCAGAGCAGCCTCCTGGTTCAGTAGGCGCCCAGTTACCAAAGGGCCAGAGACAGCAGCCTGGGGAGAAGGCTACCGAGCAAAATTAACCTTTGGTAGCAGCCTGCGATTATCTACTCTAGATTAAACCTGATGAAAAACACTGCCGCTCTTAAAATCGAGGTCATACAAGAAGGAAAGCTGCTCCCACTTTGAAAAGAGCCTGAACCAAGTGCCGAAACTTCTGCTCTCCCCTGGGGTGTTTCCCGCAGCTCCTCCGTGAGCGCCTTTTCGCTGGAGAGCCATGGCCGCATCCCCGAGCATCCTTTCTGGACCAGCCTCCTCTCCTAGCAGCCCTTCGGTCCCGGGGCTGCTGCGGGGCCGAGGCGGGGCCGGGGCGGGGCGGGGGCTGCGCTGCGGGCGGGACATGGCGGCGGGGCCGGGGATGGGGATGGAGCCGGGGAAGGAGCTGGAGCTGGAGGAGGCCTTCGGGGCGGCGGGGCCGTTCGGCCGCGGGCAGCGCCGCCTCACCGCCTTCCTGGTGCTGCTGCAGGTGAGCGGGGGTTTGGGATACGGATAGGGGTAGGGCTGCCCGGGAGCTCCTCCCTGTGCCCCGCGTTCCTTGGCGGGTGCGCCGCGCGGGGCTTTTGGTTTCTCTTTGCACGACAGGGTCAGGGATCCTGAAGGATGGAGGCAGTGCCGGGGCGGCGGGTGCCTCTCCCGGGCACACGGTGCTGCCGCGATGCTCCGCTCCCGCTCCCCGCTCCGCTCCCGCCGGGATATCCCGCTGGGAAAGGGGTCACGGCGGGAGCCCGAACGTGTTCCCGCAGCTCCTCCGGCTCTCGAGGTGTCCCCGGTGTCCGTGGGCTGCTCCGCTGGCTCCGGCCGGGGAACCCTCTGTGCCGCCAGCATCCCCTGGGAGAGCCCCGCGTGGGTTCGTGGGTGTTCCAGAGCCGATCGGAGCCTTTTCCGCGTATCCTGTCAAAGCGCTGGCTTTCCTCAGTGCTGTCTCACACGCTGCACTTGTCAGCGGTCGGGATCTGTTTTCCTTATTCCTTTGCACATTCTTTTTGGCTTGTTCACTTTTTAAAGAGTGCCTTTTAAGCTTCTGCTGATAAGGGAAACGGAGTGTAACCACAACAAATGGGTTTTTTCCTGCTTGTTGGGGTTTTTTCTATTTTAGTCTCTTCAGAAAGTGGTATGCAGGGTGCTGTCTTTAAATAGTGTCCACACCCCAGCATGCAAACACTTCTCTGTTTTGCTCCCTTAGGCTTCTTGTAAGAGGCTTCCTCCTTGTCAGTGCAGTTCTGCACTTTGGATTAAACTGTTGGGAGGGAGGGAGACTGTGCTGATTGCAGGTTTTTGTGTCTGCAAGAGTGTTCAGGGTAAGCACAGGACTAAATGGCACATGAGAACAACATCCAGCCAAATGCACCATCTGAAGACTTGTGGCCCTATGAAGGGAGTCAGTCTGGAGTCAAAACTTTTCCATCAGTGGTGACATCCCAAAAATCACTAATATGTGGATATGCTTAAGGTTAATGTTATTTTAAGTTAGAAGAAATAAAATTGCATGCAAAGCTTGGAAGACATTCAAAACATCTTGAGGCCCATCTCAATGAATAAATATTCTTGTTTTTATTCCTGCACATTCTAGTTTTCCTGATGGTCAGGCTAAGGATTCAGTCTTTGAACTGGAAAGAGGTAGCAAAGGCTTTTAAAAATATCATCTTACATTTCATTGTGGTTTTTTTGGTTTGACTTGTCACTGCAGATTTTTAAGTACAGTAAGTAAAACTATTGTGTACATAAAATCTCAGTCTAGGTATTAAAGCTCACCCATGAAACTCTAATGAAGTTTTTAGTATCTTCTTCTTGCACCTGGCTACAAACTGCAAGAACAAACTGAACAGCTCCACCTCAGGAAGGAGGATGTCAAGAGGAAACTTTGGAAGTACACCAGCCCCTCTGGAGTGGTACTTGCTGCTCCCAGCAGCCTTCATGGCCACATCTGGGGCTTTGATTCCCTCAGGTCTCTTGGGATTGCTCAGGGTAAATGACTGTGTTTTGTTTTAAGGTGTATGTGGCTTGTCAGTCGATGCTGATTGTGCTCGTGGGAGCTGTGCCTGAGTATCACATGGACCAGGAGGGAGTTCCAGGGAGCAGAGCTGAGCTTGCCAGGCACATCCATTTTGCCAGCAACTTCACATCCATTGCAACTGAGGCAAGTACTGCCTTCCATGCAATCTGTTCTTCTTGGGACCTGTGTCACGTGGCACTTGGAAAAGCCAAGCAGGGCTTAGTGTGATGTTTTGCTTTTGATGCTGGCTCTTTCATTTTATTATTTTTAGATCTGAAAGTATGTGCCTGAATTATTAGTTTAGCTTTCTTAGTTTAAATCTAATTAATTTAGGTTCAATTTTCTGTATATTATTTATTTTGTTTTCAGTTTTTACCTTTAGCTGTTTCAAAAAGTCATTATTTATGAATAATTGTTTCATTACAGTTTATAACTCTGGAATTTAGGATGAGCTCCTCCTAATGTCTGTTTTGTACTGAGAAAAGGTTCGTTCTGTTGTGTCTGCACAATCTGCTGTGCATTTAAGCTTTGCCATGAGTTGCACTGGTTTCTTACAGAAGAAACATTTCAAAGATGAAACCAGTGTGAAAACGGACTCACACACCACGTGCCTGGATATTTTAGTGTATGGTGAGAGCAGGAGATGGAACAGATTGGAGTTTGCTGAGTGGGACAGAAGCTTTACTCTCCATCCTTATGCCTTAAGAATTCCAGCCAAGAGGCTGTCGTTGCTTTTTCCCAGCCCCTGGGCTGTAATCCCTCCACAGGCAGAAGTGACCCAAGCCCTGCTGGTGGTGTGATTATCTAGTCACAGCCCTGCTGGTGGAATTTCTGGAGCAGTTGTCAGTGTACTCCTCTAAAACAGATTAGCACTTGATGTATAGCTGGGGCCAAATTTTCCTTCCTTTCCTGTTATCCCAAGTGTGACTGTGTGGTGTTTACCTTGGAGAAGTGCAGTGACTAGACATAGAAAGGAATGATGCAATATTGGATCACATCCTCTGTCAGAAGCTGATTTTTGTGATCAGCCTGTTTCCCAAGATCACCCTCTCAGCAGGATGCTTAACTTATAATCATTAAAAAACAGATTTTAACTAACAATGTGGAAGTCAGTGTTGCTATTTTCAAAATATGTGGTAATTCCCAAGATTCAGCAAAACAAATTTATGCTCCCATGCATTTTGGTAACTTTAAGATTTTTAAAAACTATATTGTTAATAGTCTTTTTATGCAGTCTTTAGGTGCTGGCCAGCATTTTGCTGCTAGCAGTCTAGTAAGTAACTCAGACTGCCACGTGGATATGAAGAGCTGAGAGGATGTCTGTTTTGGTGAGAGCAAAATTGGCCATATTTTAGTTGGCAAGCTACAGCTCATTTTGGAAAATCATTTAACAAGTTCTTTTTGTGCAAATAAAGTAGATAGATGCATTCTTTTAAGGGTTGTATTCTTCACAGATCGTTATATCAGACTTGTTAAAATGAGAACATGCATCCAGTGAGCAGCACAAGGAACAGTTTTCAAAAGCAATTTTTCTTGCTCTGCCCTGAGAAAGGAAGCTGCTTCTGTCAAGGAGAGCACATGCTGTGATATTTTTATACTTTTAAGTTTCCTGAGGATTTGTGCCCAGGAGTATTTCATTGTTGGAGTTTCCTTAGAAAGCTGGGAAACCACAGGTTTGGGGGCTACATCTTTATCCAGTGTGACACTCATCTGCTTTTTTGGAAGTAAATTTTCCAGCAAATACACTGGGAATGATTTGAAATACTCAAATAACAGTGAAGTATTTCTTTGAGCAAAGCTTTACATTGAATTAGTGAAATTCTTTTCCTGGAACATCACTTGGGATTTCTGATGGGCCCTGTTTCCCAGGTTGGTGGTGTCAGCAGTGTTTCTGTGAGCACTGATTCTCCCTGTCTGCAGCAGAGGGGCTGCACAAGCTGCCTGTGTGCCTCATTCTCATTTCAACCCACTCTCAGTTCATTTTCTTCTCCTCTGCCCATTTCTGATGGTGCTGCCTCAGTTTAGCTTTTGGATGATGTACAAAGTAAATTTATAAAGAAACCCACAATTGATTTCTAACTTTTGTTGGACTGTAAATGCATGTGTACAGTGAGATGCTAAAATACCAGTGAGTAGCCCAGAAGTAGTTTTGGGATTTTTATGAAACAAGGACATTTTTCCATCATCCCCTCCTGGTTTTCTTCACTAGTTCAGGGTGTGTGTATGGTGAGGAGGGGCAGCAGGGATCACTCATGGTTCAGGAAGCACAGCTGCACAGCATTAACTCCCTGAGTGCTGCAGAACTGAACATGCATTATTCTTGTTAATAAAGAATTTTTAATAGCTGTTCATTGAAATTGCTGGGATTTTTTTCCAGGCTAAGCTGTTAACAGTTCAGGCTCTCCTTGTTTTAATAACCTAAAATAAGCTGCCTTGCCGAAGCTTGGGAATTGGGATACAACTAATTGCACTTAGCAAGTTGAAAGATTTTAATATATTATACTGGAATTTCCTGGGGGACAGATGTTAGGAAGGAAAAAACATGACTATTGCTTGCTTACCTATCAAGCTTTGAATAAAACTTTAATGGGATATAAAAAAAGAAATGAGAAATAGCAAGAGATGAATTGCGATAGATTTTCATTATTTTTGAGGAGAGCAGCAAATTTGTTGTTCCTGCTTTTAATAAGGATACTTTTTTATTCACAGTGGTTCCTAATTGATCAAGAAGCCTACAAAGTAAGCCTTGCATCTTCCCTGTTTTTTGCTGGATTGCTCATTGGAAATATCACATTTGGCCCTCTGTCAGATAAACTGGGCAGGAAACCCGTGTATATCTCAGGTGAGATTGTTGAAAGGTTTTCCTTAAGCATTCTGTGTGGATAACATCACCTCTTGTCTTTTCTGCCCCTGGGCCACCCTACTCAGAGGCTGCTCCTGGGTCACCTGCTCTGTCAGTGGCCTGTGTAAGCATTTCAGTGGGAGCAGAGCAGCACAGAGCTCATGGAACATCAGTGGGAGGCCAAAAAGAACCTGTTTTTACCATGGCTGTCACTATTTGAGCAGAGTATTCCATAGGTTGCCTAACTGTTCCAAATAAAAAAATAATTTGCCTTTTTCTGGAGGGTGTGGGGGAAATATAACTAAACATATTTAGAGTGGGTTACTCTTGTCCTGGTGTTTTGTTTTTCAGCTGCCTTTGCAACCAAAGGAGCTTTTTGTTTCATGAGAACATTGTCTCAAGGAAATGTCATCTTTGATTTTGCAGACCTCAGGTGTGACTTCAATGATAGTGATTTTCATATGGTGTGATTTCAGAAAGCCAAATGTGGGAGATGAGTGCTAAGGAAGAGTCATTTTAGCCAGTCATTGCCTGTGGTGCCTGCCCTGTTTTGGAGTTCAAGCTGTGTAGCAGAAATACTAATTCCATTTTATTCTGTCTCTGCAGGTCTATTTTTTGATGTCATTTTTGGGTATGTCACAGCCTTAGCTCCGAATTATGACATATTTGCAGTTTCACGTTTTTTTGTTGGAATTGTGAATGGTGGAATGGCTCTTGTGTCTTTTGTCCTAACTCAAGAATATGTAGGAAAATCATTTTGGTCATTCACAGGTGGGATTTGGGATATATTTCCTCCTTGTTACTGTGACACATATTGTTCTGTCAGTGCTTGACATTTTATGTTTGTACCAAGTCGAGTCAGTTGTGGTGTAAATCAGATGAGTGTGATGTGATTCATCCAAGTTCTGATTTCTGTGGGAAAGGTGCCTGAATAAGCAAGATGGGATTAGGTTCATTTTATAAATAGCAAAACTGAGGCTTTCAAATTGGTGCATTAATTCCTAAAATGTCTCAGTTTATAAAAATTACATTACAAAATAAAGCAAATGTTTTTGCAGATCTTGCCAACTTCTGTTGTGATACCTTGGGAAGGTATCCTTGGTAATTTCTCTGAACCACAAAATGAGTTAGTGCCTTGACAGTGTTCTTTCCACTGCTGAATGTGCTGACCATCCAGTATTTTTAAATGTCCTTTTTTTTATATGCCACTGCCAAGATCTAAAATCAGTTTAACACTTGAATGTCAGATGGTTGCAGAGCTGGAGGAGCTCAGGCTGTAACACCTTTCTGGCAGGCACAACATAGGGAAAAACATGGTCCAAATGCTGACTTGCTGTGGCTGTGAGCATATTTCTCTCCCTCATTTATCCAATTGCTTCATTCTACTGTTTTTCTTGCTTTTTTTTTCCTCTGGGTGTATGAGGCAGTTGTGGTTTAGTTATAACCTTCCGCTTTTTTTTTTAAGTACTGCATTTTCCTTTTCTGAGTTCACTTTTCTGACTTATGCCTTCTCTCCCCTGTCCTTCCTTCTCCCTTGCCCTGTTGTCTCTCTGCTCTTCCCAGCCTTTTCCCTGCAGGGCCAGCTCCTGATGGATGGATGGGATGGGACAGGCCTGTTTGCTGCTGCTTGCTGCTCTGGGTGCTCTGCTCTGGCCCTGCTCAGCCTTGAGGGAGAGGGAGCTGCTGGATGCAGCTGTGCTGGGTGTTGGTGTGAGCTGGGCTTTGTGGGCCACAGCTGAGACTGCCTGGGCTCCACAGCATCTCCTGTGTTAGGCTGCAGAAGGTTTGTTGCTGGGCTTTTGGGGTTCCAGTTGACCCTGTATTTTAAACATTTTCATTTATGCTTGTTCATCAGCAATCTGCTGTAATCCTCTGGCTTGGCAGCTGGTTTTGTACTGGGCTCAGTCCTTGTACTTCTGTAATTTCCAGTTTCTGCTCCAGCTGCCACTACTGTTCAAGATTGTCCTGAAAGACCTAAATAAATCACTTGCTCTCAATGCTTCTCCTTCCTGTCTTCAGGTTTTCTCTTTAGTCTGCAGGTTCCTGTGCATCCTCTGCTCTCTTTTATGAACCACTCTTTATTTTTTAAAGGGGAAAAAAAACCCCCAACCCTCCCATTCTACTCCAAAGCTGTTCTTCATTGGATTTGCATATTACACTTAAACCAGCTGGTTCACAAGTGCTGTGAAGATAGCTCATAAAATTGCTGTTTTACTTAAGTATATCATGGGCTAGGAATGTCAGGCTTTTCTGCTTTAAGAAATATTTTTCTTTTGCCAATGGTTTCTGTGGTGACTGTTTCTGTGGTTTGGTCTTGTGTTTTCAGGTTCATTAACTAATGCAACCTTTGCAGTTGGCATTGCTGTTTATGCCTTACTGGGTTACTGTGTCAGAGAGTGGCGCTACCTTGCCTTCCTGTCCAACACTCCAGGAGTCTTCTTCCTCCTCCTTTCCTTGTAAGTGCTTCTTGTGCATTATAATGATGAGGAAAAATTATGGAATAATTAGCAGTTACTTTTTCTTGTCGTTGTTTGAGTGGTATAAACAAGGATGACACTTTTCTCTGTGATTTTGTGAACCAAGCAAGAGTTAACATCATGCTGTGCAGGAAGGAGGGGTGTTCAGTGGAGCAGAAAGTCAGGGTTACCCAAAAGACAAGGCTGTGTTTCTGCATGTTGTTACAGCTGTGGTGGCCAGGGCTGCAAAGAGCAGCTGTGTGCCAGCTGTCCAAGAAAACTCAGTTACAAATCTGCTTGGGGAGGGGAAGGGAAGGCCTGCCAGAGGCTGTGAGCTGGAGCATCTGCCAGGAGCAGGAACTCTGCCTTCTGCCAAGGCAGGGCTTCAGTGTTTGAGAAGGTTTGGATGTCATCCTAGAGGGATTGTAGGGTTTGTTTCCATGAGATACATGTATGCAAAGGGAAAGAAGTGAGAGCACTTGGAGCTGCCTTTTTAGTGTGGTGTGCTGTGTATCTGCTGGTTTCTGAGCTCCCTTGTGTCTGTTCCCAGCACTGTTGTGCTTGGGTGCTCCTATTTAGAATTCCTACACCAACACTACCATAATAATGATTACAAAATGTGTCAGTATTTAAGGGATTAGGTGCTGGCTTTGTCTGGCCTGTGTCCATGCAAAATATTCTTTTAACACATCAAGTAGTGGACCTTGTATACTCCTGATCACTGGTTAAAGCTGTAGAAGTGAAGGAACAGTGCGGGATGTTGCCTGCACATTAATACAAGGAATGTCTAGTATCCAGCACACATGGGGAGAAGCTCTTCTGATTTCAATTTTTAGATAGATCTGCTCTGGAAATAAGTTCTGTTAAAGAACACAGTAAAAAAGCCCCACCTCTTTTCCTGTAGTCAAGGAAAACAAAGCCTGTGGGCAGCAGAAGGAAGTTCTGCATGGTATATTTTCCTCTGTGGTGTTCTGTTTCTGATGGAGTAGAATTGTTTCCCCAAATACTAAAAATACTGAAGTAATGAAAGTTCAGTCTGGTTGTAGGATGTGTATCTCTGTAAAGAGTACAAGAGAAAAATAAATGTTCAGTTAAAAATATTACATTCCTTATTTTATGGCTCATATAAAAGCTGCCACAGAGGAAAACAGGAATCATGAACTGAAGTTGTGGTAAGCAAGGATGTTCTGGTTATACATGAAAATAAAGATTTAAAACTTATGTGAGCAGTGATGAGCTGGTGCTGGAGCCTGACAATTAATTCCCCAATAAAGCTGCTTTCCTTTTCTCTCCACTCCAACTCGGAGCCCTTCCCATAATGGACAAGCTTGAAATAAATTTTGTGAGAACCATGTTTTGTCCAAGTTGTTCATATAACAGAGGTTTGAGGTCCTTCCTGGGCCATGCTATTGCAGCATTGCCCAAGAAGTCAGTTCAGCAGAAGTCAAGATTTGGGTGTAAACTCTCCTAACATGACTGACTGCTTTGTCAAGCATCTCCCAGCAGTCCATGTGTGAGGTTTAACTGTATGATCACTGGGACTGAACATGCACAATAGTACAAATAGAATGTTCTCCTCTGAATTTTGTACTGGTGTTTTTTTCCAAGTATTGGTTTGCAAAATAGAAATCTTGACTTTGGTGCAGTGTTCATAGGAGTGAACTTGACATGGCTGCTTTCCTGCTCTCTCCTATCAGCCTGCTCCCAGAGTCTCCACGGTGGCTGTATTCCCAAGGGAAAACAGCAGAAGCTGAAGATGTGTTGCAGTATATTGCCCTTGGTAATGGAAAACAGAGATTAAATCTAAAACTGAAGCCAAGTGCAGGTACTTTGAGAAGGGATGAACCAGCCCCTGGGATCCTGAACTTGGTGAAACACCCGGTGCTTCGGTGGCGAACTGTCCTCCTGATGTACATCTGGTAGGTGATAACAAGGGCTGAGGTGCTGTGTCAGACAGGAGGAAGTGATGGGAATTTTCATCCTTTTCTCTTAGAAATGGTGCCCTTAAAAAGTAAATAATAAATGTGTGTTGCTGGCAGACAATAATCATGTGAAATGATGTGTTGTGAGGGTTTGTTGTTGTTGCTATTGTGTTTTATTTTCAGTGTCTTAGGAACTGCTTCCAAACTGACTCAGAAATAATCTGAGAACATAATATTTCCATTGAGTGCAATGAGAAGCTGAAGCAGAAATCACTGAGAGGATGTGTGCTTGAAGCAGTTTTAGGAAGAAAAGGGCTGCATGGATTAGGCAACTGTAGAGATCTGGATTAAGAAGAAGCATTAAGAGCCCAAAATTGCATTACATGGGTTCAGTGGAGGAAAATTATGAGCAAGATCAAATACAGATTACATAGGTTTATATTAGGTGCTATCTTGAGAAGTGGTACAACTTGGGAAATTAAAAAACCCATCCTGCAGGAGGATGTGAGCAGTTGATGGCAGTGTAGAGGGAACACCCCCTGGGTCAGGAGGATGGTACAGCAGCAGTTGTTGTACATTGGCTTGAGCTAAGATCTGTTGGAGTGGCAGCTCCTCCAAAATTCCAAGGACAAGTTTCCCTTTTAAAGTTCAATGTCATTTGAGATGACTCTGAGGATGGGGATGAGAAAAATCAGTGGTTTGTTGTGTGTGGCAAGGAGAGATGTGCAGGATGTGGGAGAAGGGAGAAGCAGCAGGAATATCTGCTGAGGACCTGTCCAGAAACATCTGATCTCTTCAGATCTGGTAGGTAAATACAAGTAATTACAGGGATGAGGAATTGCACAAGGGCATTCTTCCCTTTTGGAAGAGGAGGTGGCAGCACTGTGTTTGTCTGGAACCCTGTTCAGATACAGAGCACAGAGCTCTTGGGGTGGGGTCACACAGGATTGCTGTGCATCAGCTGCTTACAGCTGAGCTTGTTGGATGTGCTAAATTGCCTAGGAAAAAACATAACCTAAGAGAAAATTCTGAAAGTTATGCTGTGCATATATAAAAGTACTTGTTTTTCAAAAAGTTACTGTAATTAAATAGGGAGTATTTTTCTTTGCCTTGCTCCCCTTCCAGAGGACACAGAGTTCTCTTCCTACCATGTAACTCAATACAGTTAATCCATAACTTGGCATAATTTACCTTTTAAATACTTTCTTAGCCCTAAAGACTAGTTCTGTTAATGTAACTTTTCTGGTTATTTTTAGGTATGTCTGCAGCTTTGTATACTATGGACTAACTTTAAATGCTGGTGAATTAAGAGGAAACCTGTATTTAAATGTGGCTCTTTCTGGTCTTGTAGAAGTTCCAGCATTTCCTCTCTGCATGTTTTTTATTGAGAAATCCTGGTAAGAAAAACATAATTTCCTGGTTCTCTGCATATATTTGTAGATACCTTAGAAAAATATTAACATGTTCCTCACTGGGATGATTCACTGTTTTTCTAAAGTGTTGGTTCTTTGGGGATTTACTCTGCTGCAGGGGTTTCTGCACTTGATACAGAAATGAGACTGGTTTTCCACCTCTTCTCTTTTTTTAGCTGAACATTTAGTAATGTTCAGATCTTACATTACTCCAGAGATAAGCTTTTCAATGATGAATAGTATTAAAAAAGTGTGGTCTTCATGAAAAGTAGTGAGTAGCCTATTTATTGAAGTACCTATAGTTTATATATCTCTGTTACATATTTTATTCAGAGTGACTTGGTTTAGTAGTGCCAACTGCAGCAGAAATCAGTTTTCAGCATTGTTCATTCTTAAGCTTTCCAAAGAGAACTTTGAAGTGAGAGCTGTTGGTTTTTCAGGAAGATATGGATGATCCATGTCTGTTTATTTTCATACTTCAGTGTGTTTGAAGGCCATCCTTTATGTGGGTGTTTTATTTCCCAAAGCCCAAACAGTCTGGCAACCCAGGGCTCCTCAGGATTTCATGTAATCCTCACATTCAGTGTGTTTGCAATTATACTTTGGTCAGTGGCAAAAATACACAAGATTTGAAGCATTTACTAAGATACAACAGATTTGAAACTGTTCTTTATGCCACTGTATACTTCAGTATTAAGTACTTTGATATTTTACAGATAAATGAAAAAACACTGGAGGACCTTGTTTCCATCTTTATCTGGGTGCTCTTTCCCTTCTAGGTCTGGAAGACGTAAAACCATGACATATTTTCTGATCTTTGCAGGATTTGCCTGTGTGTTTACCATGTTTTTACCAATGAATGCTGGTAAGTAGGTGCTGCTGGCAAAGGAGAAATTTGGATAAAAGCTGGCAAAACAGCTTGATGGGTGCTTTGTGACCAAGTATAGGAGGGCTTAACAACCTACCCAGTTATAACCCTTTCTTCTCTTTTTGGGGCTGGTCATGGAGTCAGGGACTTTTAATTTCTTGCAGGCATAATTTGACCGTGTTAATTGACTAAGTTTGTGTGACTGTGAGCCCTTGGCTCTTGGAAGGTCAGCCCAACCTGTCCCATTCTGCCTCAGACACTGACACTGCATTCATTTATCACTATTAAGCAGTTCAAGTACTGGGTTTAACTGCCAGAGCACTGTGCAGTGTAATGTTGGTTTGACTGGATCTTCCCAGTGTGAGATGCCAAGCTGAATTTTACATTGGTTTTGGTGGCAAGGGATACTTACATAAATAAAAAACTGAGGTTTTCTGGAATTAGAAGCTTAATTCATCGTTAAAAAACCCAAAGTCACTGAAAAGCTTTAAAACCATAATTTTGTGCTTGAGATTTATAAATGGGAGTCAGAATTTCAGTGTGGGAGCCATAGGGATGGCAAGAATCTTGATGCCTTTGTCAGACTCAGCTGGGTTTGCTGTGTTCTGGAGTTGTGAGGACAGATCCTGGTAACAGTGAAGTATCATCAAATATATTTCTCTTCATAAAAGATGTGTTTTTTCTGACATTGTCAGTGACATTCACAAGATGTTGGGGTTTGTGTTTTCACTTTTATTTCTGTTTCAAGTACAGTTTTTCTGTACTACTGTTTATTTTAGTTATTGAAAACTTATGTCTGTATGACACTAACAAGTAGAAGTGGCTGCTCTTTCTTGTATTTTTCTTAACCTCACTTCAGTAGAAATGCTTTAGCCTCAGGTTTTGACTGAGGAGCACCAGCCATGTGATCACAAGGTACTCCTGCATAGGCTGTGTTTATCCTTAACAGATATAAATGTTGTCTGACATCCAGTTCAAATTGATCTCAGAAAAGTCTCAGGAAGAAAACCAGACAGAGATAAAATGTCCCATAACTTAATTTGCCAGCTTGTGTTAATTCAAGTCCTCAGATATTTTGTTGTTCTTTTTACTGAGACAATTTCTTCCTTCATTCCACCAAGTTTGCTCTTTGTGCTTCTTTTTATAAATATTAAAACAAAATGATAGAAAAGCTGTAGGGACTAATTAAGGATGGAATTCTTGAAGAATTCCTAATTTACAGGAAGTCTTCTGCCTTTTTCAATTGACTTTAATGCCATTGGAACATCTGATTTTACACTGTGGTGAGAGTAAAGCTGGCTCTTGGCCCAGAGTGATCTGTGTCAGTTGAGTAGAAAGAAACTTGGTTCTAAGTTTGATGAAGATGAGTCACTTTGGATGAAATGAGGGTTGTTGCAGCTCTAGTCTGACCCTCCCATTACTATTATGTTTAAGTCCTGTCCTTCTGAGTGATTGACAAGATCCTTGATTTTATTACGAGGGATTTAAGATTTTAATGAGATGTTGGGCACCTGCCTCTCAAGTCTGTAACCTTTGCTTGATTTCTAAGTAACTCTGTGAACTTGTGAATGGGTAATTTCCCCTGTGGAATAAAGCCAAGAACGTTTCTGTTATTAAAGATGTGGACTGAATTTGAGACTATGATTCTCCCGATGGTTAAGTAAAAACTCATATCCTTCAGCTCCTTCCCTTATCACTTAAAATTCATCCATTAGTTTGTGTATCAGACTGGGAGATGGTGAGGGAGAGTGGCAGTGGAGGAGGAATGGAGCTGTAATACAGTTACATCTCAAAAGCTGCTGTAAAGCACAAGATATTTTGTGTCTGCTTTACACTACAGCCAGCAAAGGAGACTTCTAGTCTGGGGGTAACTGGATTTTAGATTTCATTTACTTTTATCTGCTTGTGCTAAAGGCATAATACCTTTTTATGGCTTTCATTGATATGCTCTCCACTGCAGAAGGAAAGAGAATTTGCAGTTCTTTAAATCGATTTCACCTCTGCTTTTGGTCATGTTGGATGTTTTGTGTTGAGAACTGGCCTTTTGTAGTGGGTACTTTTTCTGAAGTAAGTTTATAGACTCTTTTAGTTTCAAAAGTGCTGCTTAAGTGAACTTTTACTCATGAAGGTGACTGACAGAGGGAGAATCTACATAATGGCACTGCAAATGAGACTCCTAATGGCATTGATGGCATCAAAATGAAAAATGCTGCATTGCTAATACATGGATATGCAGCATTCAGATTTAATCCTTCCTGGGAGAGGAACAGCAAGTTTTAAAACACATTTGAAAATTACAAATACCTTCATTGCCTCGTGTTTGCTTGGTGTAAGAAAAGGGGTGTCCCAGCTTTCTGACAGCACCCAGCAGGGCTCTGAGGAGCAGGTTCACACTTTGCCATCTGCCAACTCTATGTAATGTTCCATTCCTTCCTGAGCAAAGGAGCTTGGATGAAAATGTTGCATCTGTTTTACATGAATTACTGAAATAACTACAGAAATGCATCACACTTAAATCAAGTTTCTGTATTTCAGTTTACATACAAATGAATTTCTGCATCAGAGAGTCTGACTGGATCAGATGAATTGCACTGAAAATACTCAAGGGCAAAACTAAAAGAAAAGCAATTGAGAAACAATCAGGGTTTCCCATGACTTAATGAACATCATTTGATCCAAATCAAAAATGCTGAACTTGGTGCTGGGGAGGAGAACCTGAAATACAGCTGATCAAAGTAGTTGCTCTTTTTTCATGATAAAAAATATTAAATTCTGTTTTTATTAAAACAGATGGTACAAACATAACCATAACCAAAATCAGAATAATAAAAGCCAGGTTTCTTTTGGACTTTAAATGATGCACACTTCAGTTTAGCCAACTAAACTCAGTCTATTGGGTTGCATTAGCATTTGTTCTTTCCAACTTAAGATCTGTTGCAATCTTAAGTCCCAGCAGGGTGTCCTTGGAGAGCAAATAAACTGTTGGGGTGAATCAAGTTTTATGGTTTTAATCTAATAAATTAGTCAAGGAGGGTGTGTTGTTTGTGCTTGTCAAAATACGCAGTTACCTGGGAAGATGTTCTGACTGCAGAGTTGGGAAGCAGCAGCTCTTCTGTTTATAACTGTGATAGTCTCCAAAAAAAGGGTCCTGATTTTCTTTGTCCTAAATACAGTTTTAGATCTCTGTTCTTGAGCCAGCTTAAGAAACTATCTTGGTTGGGAAGAGCTGAGATACTACTTTTTTGCTGGTGGTTAAAACACATATGGGTTTAACATTGTTTTTGTGTGACAGGCTCCTAATGAGGAATAGAGAGTTTTGTGAAAGAGAGTAAGAAAAGAGACTGTTCATTGTTACAGCTTGTTTTTTCTTTCCTGCAAGGTCTTCTCTTGGGTCCCACTTTGTTGGCTCTGTGTGGAAAAATGATGGTCAGTGCTGCTTTCAACATCCTGTATATTTATACATCTGAGTTGTACCCAACAGTGCTGAGGTAATTTAACAGAACTTCTGGGTAAATGAAATTGTTCTTCATGCTCAGCAATCCTGATTGCTTGTGTGCTTTAGTATTTATCTGTAATTGTTTTTACCTGAAATAACAATATGAGTTTATTCTGTAATTAAGGCAGGGCTCAAAAGGGCTTCTCTGAGCAGTCACACGATTTGCACCAATGCACTTTTCCAGGCTCTTTGGGGAAACTTGCTCTAGGTCTGAAGGCAGAATAAAACCATGAAAACCAGCTTCTTGTGCTGCAGTGCTTGGTGCTGTGTTTACCATTTCTACTATTGATTTTTGGGTGTAAAGTTAAAGGGTGCAAACCCAAAGGTAATGATGTGAAGGAGGTGCAGTAAGGACTATTCACAGTCCTGTGTACTTACATCTCCCATATGACTGTTTGCCTGCTGGAAAACAAGTGCTTTACTATATCTTTGTTATTTAATTAAATATTTATAATGCAACCCATTTTAATAGTATCTATATGAAAAGAATTTGCTCTATACCATTTAATTAATGAACAACTGGGCCAAAAAGCTTAATTTATTAATTTATTTATGAGGTTACTCTTCTGTTGTTGCAAGATGAACCTGAGATAGGGAAACATAATGCAGTCTTGTTCTTCTCACCCCCATGTTGGTTCTACATGATTTTCTGAATGGTACTCTAAGTCCACATTCAGAATTTGAGCCATATTGACTAAGAATAACCACTGCAAAAATTGTGCCCAGTTTAGAGAGGGCAGGAAAGTTGAAAGCTGATAGAGAGTAGGAAGGTGCCCCAGCTGGTGGATGTGGTTGTAGCACCACAGAGGGAGGTGGGATGGTGACACAAAAGTTGTGTAACTCCTTAGGTTGGCTTTCTTTTGTTGAGGTTGATAAATTACCGTATTAAGGAGATAAAACCTGGATCAAAAATGCAGCTTTTGCAGTTCCACTAATGGGGATAGAGGTGGAGTGACTTTCTAGATACTGAGCTTGTGATTCTTGGCACAGGTTTAGGTTGAATATGCAAATCCCAAGCACAGCTGACTGCAGTTGAATGGGTGGGGTTCTTAACATTCTCCCCATCCAAACTTTTGTATCTTTCAAAGCCTCTTTGTTTTCCTTTTTTTTTCTTTTTTTTTTTTGAATGTGATTGATTTTTGTTTGTTCTCCTGTCCCCTCTACTTCTCAGGAGTTAAGAATCAAGAAAATTAAATCTGAAAATGTTTAAATTTATTGGCTTCTGCTTGTTTTGCTGTGTTTTCATGTTACATTGTCTTAAGTGCTATTGATGTTTGGTGCCAAGTATGTGACAGCTCATAACTAGTAGGAATTAGAGTAGCAACTCTGTGTTTGAAACTAAATGTTTGTGATTATGAATATTTTTTTTAAAATCAAGTGCTGCTTCATTTGAGAATATGCACTAATATTCTGGCAAAAAAAGTACTTTGTATGTCAGATTCACAGACCACAAGTGGAGAAAATGCAAGAAGACAGTTAAAAAAAATGAGCAACTTCATTAGACCAGTCATATTTAATAATGTGACAAACTGTTACATTAAACTTTATGAAAATTCCTGATATGTGACAATTTATAAACTTAAAAAAACTTAAGTCTCTGGTATTTTTAATTGCAAATACTGTAGTTTCTGCAAGAGAGTGGTGATGGTTGAGTGTTAAATGTAAAGCAAAACATCAGCACCATCTGGTGGTCTCTGCAGAGACTTGTGGTGCTCCTGGCATCAGTCATGGCTTGAGACATGTACATTCAAAGGCAGAGATGGGATAACTGTTTTCTTTTTTTTCCAATTGGATGTTTTGCAGAAAAGTTCAAATGTCTTCAGTATTACTGCTCCTTATTTATTTGTTTAAGTCTGAGGTCTCTTAGGCATGTATTTTAAGTTCAGTGGTACATGCAGCAATGACAGACACACCTCATGCTGGAGATGGGGAGGTGCTGCAGGCTGGAGAGTCTGTGCTTTGGGCTCTTTTTGATGTGGCAGTAAAATACCAAAAAAAGAGCTAAAAATAGAAAACTTCACTGCTGTTGTATTTTGGACAAAGAGGAAGGTTGTATTTGAGAACAAAACGTAATCACAGCTCTAGTAATACAGATGTGAAAACAAACTTGTAGGGATTTTTTCATGAGAAAACAGTTGCAAAATGATGACACCCTTGTCTGTCTTGGGTGAAATCAGAGTGAGGCCATTTGATGGCCTAGGGTTAGCTTTTTTGCTTATTTTCAGTAGCTTAAGCTGTTTGATTGCTTTCACAGTGGGGAAACTATCATAAAGTCTTTGAATAAATGCTTTCATTTTGCACTGGAATGGAAATTTTTTTGCATTTGCATTTGCATTTAAGGTCGTCTTTTGCCCTATTCCCTCTGAGCAGGAAAAAAAGGAGCCAGCAAACCCCTGGGTATGGACAGGCTTGGGGTCTGTGGGAAAGTTGCTTCCAGAGGAATGTGTCCCATCATCCAAGGGTTTTGTTGGCAGGGAGGTGCCTGGCCCTTTTTTACAGGGTTTAGGCCAATGTTACCTCAATGTGGGGAAACATGGGTTGCTCTTTTCCTTTTCCCAAGAGGACCTGATGAGAGAAAAGGTTGCTTTTTCTGTTTATTTTACTCCAAAGTGTCACTGGCTGCTCATCAGCTCCTTCCATTGCCTGTTTCCCTTCACCTCTGCAAAGGGCTGTCAGGAAGGGATGTGCAGGTGGGTGACACTGGGATACCAGTGACCCATGTCATCCTTAGTCCTGTCACTGTCTTCCTGGCTTTAGAGGAGGAAAAGGGTGAGCAGGAGGAGGAAAAGGGTGAGCAGGAGGAGGAAAAAGGTGAGCAGGAGCAGCTCAGCTCAGCAGTGAGACTGAGGATGATGATGAATGAGAGGAAGCAACCAGGAGACATAAAGAGAACAACCACCATGAGCTTGTTCTTGCCTTCTCACTGATGGTTGATGCCAACCTCAGTCTCTGAAGGGGCTGTTAAATCCTGTATTTAGGAGTGATATAGGGATGGAAGACTTTTGCAGTTGGTCAGGAAATGAAAGACTCTGAGGACTTTTTAACTTTTCTTTGAAGGGGATCCTGCTGTTCTAAGCCACACTTCGATTGTCACAGTCTACTCTGGATTGTTTTAAACTTGTCTGAAAATTGAAGGGAGCACAGAATTCAGCAGCCCCTGTAGTGACACCTCTGGCCAGTTGTTTTCAAGCTCTGCACTGGCAGATAGTTGTGTTCTGTTTGGTAAACACTGACTTTCCATCTGTGCACCCCGAGGTGGCAGAGGAGAGGCCACTGCCCGAGGCTGCACCAGCCCAGGCTGGAGATGGCATCCAGCATCTTCTGCCTGAAGGTCCTGCCTCATTTGGAAATCACTCCCCATTCAGCACAGGGATGGCCAATTAAATTGCCCCATAGGGCAGGTTGGAAAACCTCTCTCTGTATTGACTGATTGAAGCATTGGTTGCACAGCAGGGTGGTTTTGTGAAGGTTTGAAAATGTGATTTTACCTGCAGCCAATTGAGGAAAGTCTTTAGAGTAACTGCTGGAGTTCTTTAAAAATATAACTTAAAAAATAAATATATATAAGTTGGCTCTGACAGTGCCACCACATGTTCCTGCATGATTCAGTTGTGCATTCTGAAAGTACCAATCTTTCATCCTTTGTTCAAAACAGAAATGCTGGCTTGGGTGTCTGCTCCATGTCTTGCAGATTTGGGGGCATTTTGGCTCCGTTTGTACCAACTATGGTAAGATTATTTTCAACTCTTTTATGTAATTCAGATTTCTTAAATTCTCTCAAAAGCACTTTGATTATTTTGGTACCACATTTCTTACAGTACTCGGAAAAAATTTGCTTTATGAAAAATTAAATAGTGTTCGCTCAATTTGAAGAATTAATGAACAAGACTTAAAAGTACCTAGTATTTTATGGTTTTTTGGGAATAGTCTAGTGTTCTGTGTTGTGTTACTGTTTCATCTGTTGGTGAAATGGTTGTCATGTAATGCATTTGGTATTCCTAAGGCTCATTCAGTATCTGAGTTCTCTTAGACATTCTAACAAAGTTTTCCTATCAAGCTGTTTCTGTGAAATAGCATTTATTGTGTTTCTTTGCTTTACCAGTATATGGGTAATTGCACAAACCCCTGGAGTGACAAGCTGTAGTCTTTTGGTTTTGACTGCAGTTCGTGTATTTTGAGAGCAGCAAAGAATGCTGGGTTTCTGCTATGGATTTTTAATTTCAGAAATCTCTCAGTCCTTCTGTGCCATTCATGGTGTTTGGAATCAGTGGATTGTCTGCAGGATTCCTGACTCTCCTTCTGCCAGAAACACTCAATAAGCCAATTGCTGAGAGCATCGAAGACCTCCAGAGTCCCAGATACCAAGTGCTTAAAAATGAAGAGGCAGAGTAATTAATTTCTTTTTTTTTTCTACTGTACCTTTGCATTATTTTCCCCTCTATCTTATGTGAGTCATGACTGACCTCTCTCTTGGTTAGACTGTACATTACTGAACATGTGCATGTGCATAAAGGTGTCTTTCTCCTGCCCTCAGTGGAGATTAAATTTATTCCTTGGCTCTTAAGGATGAAAACGCTTAACAGCATTCACCTGTAGGTATTGCATTATATGTAAAAAAATGATTTTATTTCCTTAAAGGAAAACAAATTTTAGAAAGGCAGTCTAAAACAAGCAGAAACAATACATTCAGCAACATTCCTGTGCTTTACAGCAAAAAAACAAGTATATTTTTCATATATTGGATTGTGCTTTTCTGTCATGTTTATAGTGGAACATAATCTTACTATTAATATATACCTGAGGAAGTGTTTTATCCTCCATTAGTCTCCTGGATTAAAGCCATTTAAAGTGTTTTCCTGATGTTGATCTGCACTAAATGAAACTTCTGAGGTGGGAAATTAAATTTTTGTTTGATTCAACAGGTAATAGAGTAGAAAATGTAAATTATATCCTCTAAGTTTGGGAATGGTTTCCCAGAAGAATTAGTTTTAAAAGGGAGGGGAAGGGGGGAAATTGTGTAAGACAGGAATTGTTAGCTTAGAATTAAGCAGACTTAGGGTAGAAGTAAAAGAATATGTGGTTTTCTTATGTTTTTTTCGCTATGCTATCTTGTTAATTATATGGTAATTATTGTACTTAATCAGTTTAATTGTACTACAGACACTGTTCTGCTCTCCTTTTATGCTTAATGTAGAGTAATACTGCATTCAGTAGAAATGGAAAAAAAAGCCCCGACAGCCTCTGAGCATTTCAAATAGCACTTCACTTCTAATGTTTAAAAAAATCTATGAATTCTGGTTTTCACATTAAATATTAGCCTATGAAATAGGACAAGAAAAATAAGACATGTAAAATGTTTTTCAGTAATTATTTCTTTTCTGTCTGACAGGCAAACCAGTTAGGAGAGAACACTTGAGTTTGAGGCCTGTCTGGTGGAAAATGAAGCTCCATTGAGAAGGTGCTGTAACAGCTGAAGGGCAGAGTGTTGCTCTGTGTGTCTGACAGGAAACATTCCAGGACTCATGTATAATGCTGTTTGTAGCATGTTGAACAGCTTCATGTGGAGGCACATTGAGAAGATGGATCAAAGCTTGGGAGAAAAGAGCTGACAAATTTGTGCATTAATTTAATGACTTGACAAAAGCCTACTTCAGAGGTTTGGACTTCTCTACAGCTTCTTGAAGTGAAGTATTAATTTATTTTACAAAACATAATTGCTAGCTTCAGATGAAGCTATCATGTTGTAATTGAAGTGATGTGTATAATTTAAAATTTAGATGGCCTTTATATATTCTGTCAAGCTGGAAATGTGAAAAGGAGCAGCATCCTGTATGTGCTAATTTTCTCTACAGGTTTTTTGCCTCTAAACTACCCTTTATACCTCATGGTGTGAAGAGACCAAAGATCCATGTAGGTTGTTGGCCTCAATGTCTAGTGTAAGAAACCTGAGCAGGAGATCTGAAAGGAGAATAAATGGATTCTGTTGTGAGAGAAAGCAAGTTTTTGTTATACAGGAGAAGATGCATTAAGTGCAAAATAATACTATATTGGAAAAATTCTCAGGAATTGAAGAGATGCTTTTAAAGGAGAGGATGGATAACCTTTTACACAAAGGTAATTAAGTTCTAGCTGTACATGTGGAATGAGAAATTATTGAACATGAGTTACATGTTGTATAATATATGTAGTAATATATAATCCCATATATTTCACATATCAGTTGGAAATCCTTCCTGCCAGGGAATGGGGCTTGGTTAACTGTTAATATATTTACATTGGAATAAAAGAATCACAAATGCTCCAAGTTTTTTTAGGGCTAACACAATTTTGTTATTAAAAAGACAATTATTTTAACATCTGTATTATGAGTGCTGCTTTTTCCAGGATGTTTATCCAGTGTTTTTAAAGAACACATGTATTGTTTTGCCTTCAGCCCTTTATCTCATGCATTGATAGGATCAGGTTACTGCAAGGTCCCTGTATGTTGAGGAGTTCCATAGTTAAATAGTGCAATTGAACAAGCACCTCTGGAAGTGTGTGTGCATTTTTATACACACAGAAGTGCACATATCAGCACACATGGGTTGCTCTGCCTCACCAAAATCTGTGAGGCAATGATCAGAACAATGTTTAGGTAGTGTTGATATAAGAGTGAATAACATGTGCATTTCCTTAACCTCCAGGGAGGAAGCTTGATGACAAACAGCTCATATAGAATGTGCTGCAAACTCTTATCTTCTGATCATTTATTTATTAATTTGCTTTCATGAGGATTAGAATGGAGGTTGTTACATTTTTTCCCTGACTAATATTAATGCCTTCCATTGCATTAACATTTATAACCATAGTGACTGATCATAGCTCTTCAAAGGATAATTGGGTCAGCAGGGATGTGGTAAAGACAAAGTTTTGTTACTGTTGACTTCAATTTTTTTATTACAGGAAATAAAATTTAATAAGAAATAGAATGATATAAAGTTGTATTCCCAAAGCAGTGACAAAACCCTGGAACAGAAGGATCATAAAGGTACCATTATGGGGTGGGAGTATATTTTCCCCTCCTGCACGGCATTCAGTGCATTTTTCCCCTTCCTTTTATTCGACATTATGTGAAAAATGGGAAACAAAGATCATTTGCATTATGAACCTGCTTCCTTCTGCTTTATTTGACCTGGAATTAATGAATTCTTTGCCTGGGGTGACTTCTGTGAATGTAGTGGATTGATGACCAGAAAGCTGTGTGTCCCCAAAGAAGTTAATGATGTTTCCAGCAGCCCTGGCATGACTCATGTTACCTGGAGCTCTTTTTAGGAGAGTGGGCCAGTGTGAAACTGGTTTGGTACTTTGTCTCCAAAATACAAAAAACCCCAAATGACAGAAACATCAACTTCCATTTTTGTTTGATACAATTTCCTTTCAATTTAACACCTCTATCATTTTACTTTAGATATCCTTGCTGCATTTTGCTATTGCTGTAGAAAAAGATGCTATCTGGGGAGGGGAAAAAACTTTTTCCAATTATATATTTAGAAATAAGGAAACTATAAGAAATACTTTCAGTTGGACTAATGTAACAAGTGCATTGTATCTTATAAGGCAGTGTCATTCCTTACTGTATGTGTCACAGCAAATTGGAAAAGGCAGCATTTTGGTCAAATAACTGTTTTGGTTTTGGGGTTTTTTTTGAGTAGATGTCTTCCCTTAAATCTTTGACTTTGTAGAGCTGGAAACTCTTCCTGTAGAGCAACTCTTTTTCCCATTATGTTTAATGAAGACAGAGCATTTTTGGGGGTGGGGGGGAGAGAATGCCCTAGCAATGTTTTTACTCAGTGTGGAACCATTATCTGCTGCTTTCCATTTCTCTGTAAAAAGAACAAAGGGAGCTGAATTAATTCAAGTGGCTTAATTATACACATTAGGTCACAATCTCCATCCCTAAGTATCACTTTTGGCTCTTCCCCTGTGCTTTATTTGTGTGTAGAAATTTGATTGTAATGTTGCATCTGCACTGTTCATCTGTTTGTGTTAGAACATCTTCAGTGCTTTAGCACTTGGTTGTGAAATTGCCTTTCTTTCTTTATCTGTTTTTAAACAGATAAAGTTTAAACAGTTTAAACAGTTTTGAAGTCTTTATTCCAGCATTTCAGAAAATTCTGCTGCTTTCTGGATTTTACCATGTGTCAGGTACATATCTCAGGGTATTAAAAAAAAAGGTTGGCTGTCCTTAAATACATCTGTGATACTCACAGGTTGTCTAGAAAGGAAGTCTGAACTGATTTCACTCCTTTCTGTGTTGCATCTTCAATATTGCTGTGTTTTTCCCTAAGGAATGCTGTGGTTCTTTTCTGTCTTGGGTGCTAAGGGTGCTGAGCAGAAACAAAACTTAAACATTCATTTATGCCACCTACATTTTAATGCTATTTACCTGTCATTAGGCCACATTTATCCTTTAACTCTTGGTTAGGTTTGCTTAAGCCCCAGTTTCCTCCATCTCAGAGGAAGAATATCAGTTGTAAATGGAAAAATTACTGAAGGAGTAGTGGAAAATTATTTTTCCATTTCTCCTCCAGTTCTTGCTATCTTTTGTATTTTGTTTTCCATTCTGTTGTTCCACAGCCCTCCTAGTGACTGATTTGTCACAGAGAAACATCAGGGATTCAGCTGAATCTATGTTTTCCTGGTTGGCAAATATCCTCTGCTTGCTTTTGTCATCAGCCAGTTACACACATCCCCACACCGTATTAAAAATCAGGTCAGGCATAAAGGCAGGGCTTGAGTTCTTTTTCCAGAAAGCAAATTTTGCCAGATATTTATGTCAAGCTCATCTCAGTGATCTTTTTCATTATCCCATTTGATGTTTCATCAAAGCTGTTTCCTCCTTTTTTGAAGCACTGTGTTATTTGTTGAAGTGAAGGCTATGGATTCGTTTTTAGCATTTATCCTTTTTAATCTAAGTGAAGTACAAATAATCCTTTGCTCTGTTGACTAATGCTCTTGCAGCTAAGCAGTAGAGAAAGGAGGAGGTAAACTTTCCACATTGCCAGCTGTAACCAGCTGGTTCTGTCATTCAGTCTTTAGTTTCCTTGAGGCAAATAACTGTATCATGTATTACAGCATGCCAGAGGTCTGATGTGTTCTATGCAGTGAGTTACCAGCACTTCATTGGAAAGTTCATCTTTTGTTGTACCACTTGCTATAGGAGATGTAAAATTTCCTAGAGACAATTTAGAGAGATGTAATCCTTACAGTAGAGTTAAATCTGTGGAAATAGTGGACAGACATACAGCTACAGGCAAACTATGTGTGTGAAACACTGCCTAGGCATGGCAGAGCAAGCTAGTCATGCTCATAACAGGTAGGTTGAAAAGACTGGACAACTCCAAGTAACTTCTTCAACAACTTAGTCACTTGGGCTGAAAATTTCTATACTGGTGTTCATCTGCCAGGTATCAGTACTGCCAACATTCTGTGGAAGTTCTGGGAAGGACTGGTGTTCATGTGAGGTTTTTTAACTTGGACATTCTGCATCCGTGTCCCAGTTTGGACACCAGGGGGTGTTACTAAGAGACGAGGGATGAAATAGAGAAGACGACAACAAAAGAATTTACTGAATATATGGGCTAAAGGTATGGAAACCACTAACAAACAGGAATCTGACAACAATAAGAATGACCCCTTTGCTGCTCTGGGCTGGCTGCTGGGCTGTGGAGGGGGAGGAAGGAGTGTGGCCACATGGACAATCTTGGGAAGGTGATGCAGCAGGGTCCCACTCTGGAGCTGCTGGAAAATCAAAAGAGAGTGAAAGTAAAACACGGCGGGACCCAAAGGGAAGAGATGCCACACTGCTGTCACATGGAGCCACGTGGTCCTCTGCCAGCACTACCTGAGCTGTGGTCACGCTGTGCCACTGCCTGGGCCAGGAGAGAGCTGAGAGAGAGAGAGAGAGCTGACCTGTGTTTCTGCTCCTTTTATAGTCTGTCTGTTCTCGTCTTTTCTCATTCTCCCTTTCCTGGTGTGCGCCGCTCCCCTGTCGGTCGGCAGCCTGGTTTGGTGTCACAAAAGTTTTAAAAGACACCCCTCTTCCCCCTCTCCCCTGGTTAACATGTAACAACCTGCAACACCTCCTTTCTTGTTTGTCACAGCCTCACTCACGTAATATTCAACCTCTGCCTTTTCCCTCCTATCCCGTCCACGGTGATGTAGGGCCTGATTGGATTCTCATTTCTCTGTACCAATGTGCAAAGGAAAAGAAAGAGACTACGATATATTTCTGACTCACCTAAAACTGTGTACACAAAATGAAGCTGCTCCAGATATGTCCAGCTTGAAAGAAATTGTTCTTTTCATTGTATCTCATGATTGGTCAGGTTTATATTGGTGCCAATATTCAGTGAGAGCTGGCTCTGAGTTTGCTGCAGGAAGCCTTAGAGCAGTGATAGTACACCCAGCTCCCTGTACCAGCCTTGTGCTGCAGCTCCAGAGATATGTTATCTGCTTCAAAGTATTATTAAACCCTTATGATAGTACATGATGTTGTTTGTACAAATGTCTAGTCCTTTTTTAAGGCCTCCTGAACCTCTGATTTCAAGGCAATGACACAACAGTTTGACAGTCTATCACTGCATTGTGTTTATTTCCTTTGACCATTTCAGATTTGCCGCCTCTTGGTTCCACAGCAGATGCCAATGATGGAGAATAATGACAGTGAATAGGAGTTCTTGACCTACAGATACACCCTGCAGTTTAATGCTATGTGTTTTGTATTGTCTGCTTTCTCTTCTGAAAATATTCCAGTTATTTTTCTGAGTGGACACTTTTCCAAGGCCTCTCATTTTTGTGTCTTTGTGCCTTGAAATGGGTAAGCAAATGGCTCAAAGTGCTTGTGTGAAGATATTCTCTCAGCATGTGCCCACTTTTTACTTGTGCCAATAAACCAGCAGCCAGAGACTCCCTGTGACAGGTCCAAGTGAGGGGGTGATCCTTTCTCTCTGATCCTCACCTGGAGGTAATTGGGTACATTTAACTGGGTGTAGTTCTTAAAAATAAAGCCAACCCTTCCTCCCCATGCCTTCCTCTATCCCCCCACCAAACCCCCCAAACCAAACCCCAACAAAAAAACCCAACACAAACCAACAAAAAATCCTACAAAAAACAAACCCCAAAACACCAAACCCCCAAAACACCCCCACACAGGTAAAAACGAGTTTTGGAAATGAAAAACCAAGGGGAAACAATGACTTATGCAGCAGTTAGTAATTTCTGCTGAAGAATGTATTAGAGAAAAGTAAAATTGGCAGCAGGAGGGCTCCCTGCAGTTGTGGTCTTAACAAATTGCTATGGATCTGATTTGGCTATTTATTATCTCTAATCCTAGTGGTCTACCAGGGAGGAAGGAAAATAATTACTAATGACAGATTTTAGTTAAAGTTCATTTATTGGTGCTGGAACTAATTGTGTGTTTCAGGTGTTCATCAATTTAGCAAGACAATATTTAACTATCCCATGTTCCAATTACAATGTGGTTAATTAAACATGATTAAGCTGTTGGGTTTACAAACACATAACTGATTATTTATAATTACACTTGTAGTGGGTTTAGGGGATGCAGAATGCAAGATAGATGTGATATTTAAAATATTTTGTAAGCATTTGTAAATCTGCTTTTTTAAGAAAAAATTGCTTGTACATTATGCTTGTACATTAATATGCAGGTATTCACAGCCTGCTGTGCTCTTTGAAACAGAAATCTGTGGAGAAATTGTAGTGAGATACCGAATCATCAGTTAAGAATCACAAAAAAGGCAGAGAACAGAGTGGAACCTGCTCAGAATTTGTAGCTGAATGGTCCAAGTCTTGTATGGGTTGGGAAAAGCTGGTGGTTCCGTATTGCTTAAATCACAGAATAATTTAAGCAGTTTTTTGGCGCAGTGAGATCCGTGTTCATCGGGTGCTGCAGGGTCCTGGGTCGCCCTCGGGAGCAGCTCCAGAGGAGGGGTTTGGTAAAGGGGCCAGGGTGTACTTAGGGAATCAGGAGCCTCTGGGAAGGGTTTGGAAGGGTTTGGGTTTTAGTGGTGGCTTCGCCGGAGATGGGCGAGGAGAGGTGGGTGTGCAGACAGACCGGGACAGGGCAGGACACGGGGAGAAACCTCATCCCTTTGAAGCGACTGGAATTGCTGAACGAAGGAATGTGGTGGTGCGTAATTCACAACAAGTCTTGCCACTCCAGGGTTTCAGACACCTTTCCCAGCCCTGTCCCCGGGGCCACGGGCAGGTTGGGGCTGCTGGGCTCCTGCAGCCGGGGGTTCCCTGAGGCCATGGCTGGCCCACGGTGCCATGAACACCTGTGCTTTCCTCAGGGCTTGAAAAACCTGGTGCTGATGTGCGGAAACAAAGTCCAGAACTCGTGACAGTAATGAAGCAGGTCGGTTTAATAGCAGCGCTACGAAGCAAGGGGGATAATTGCAGCCAAACTTGCCTCCCAACTGCTGCCATGGCAGTATCTTCACTACTACAAACTCATACATATTCATGACGTGACTATGCATAGACACTAGTTCTCTCCGAATAGCGGTGTTAATGCAGATTAGTGCCAGGAATTCACCTACACAAGTCCCTCCCAAACTCCGCCCAGTCTCCGCCCTGGGATGCCTTTCTGGAAGGGTGTCGTTTACTCTGGTTTAGTAGATGGGGCAATACTCAGCCTTATTTCCAACATCGTGTTAACAATTTTTGCTTTATGGGTGTTTGCTGATTAGTGTAATTCAGGGTCCATCTTGTCCTCGTTGTTCAGTCAGACCCTTTTGTTCCCAGCTCAGTGTGGCTCAAGTCTTTGTGTTCTGGGTTGTGGTTTAGCCGTGAGTTACAGCCCTCAGGGTTTAGGAGATGGTACCTCTGTCAGGGAGGAGGCTGCAGCAGTTCTTTGGGCTTAATTCCCGCCCTGGTGGGTGCATGTGGCATGGAAATATGAATGGTACTTCTGTTAGGAAAGCTGTATGTGGGTTGCTTTAATCTCAGATTTATGTTATGGCTCAACATGGTTTGAGAAAGAGGCACTGAGGAGAATATGTGTTTGTGGAGGAAGGAGTTGCCATTAATTCCTGTGGGAAATGTGAAGGGGTAACCTCTCTGTCCAGGGTTAGGGGAATTTGCTTTTTTGACTTCACAGAATTACACGGAATTAAAAAGGTTGGAAAAGACCACAGAGATCATCAAGTCCAACCTATTATCTAACTTACCAACCTACCAACACCATCCCATCATCTAAACTGTGTCACTGAGCACACTATCCAACCTTTCCTTAAACACATCCAGGGACGGTGACTCCACCACCTCCCTGGGCAGCCCATTCCAAAGGGAAATCACTCTCTCTGTGAAAAAGTTTTTCCTAATATCCAGCCTAAACCTCCCCTGATGCAGCCTAAGGCTATGTTCTCTTGTTCTGTCACTGGGGGCCTGAGAGAAGAGACCAACCCTTGCCTGGCTACAACCTCCCTTAAGAGAGTTGTAGAGAGCAATAAGGTCTCCCCTGAGCCTCCTCTTCTCCAGGCTAAACAACCCCAGCTCCCTCAGTTGTTCCCCACAGAGCTTGTGCTCCAGCCCCTTCACCCATCCTCGTTGCCCTTCTCTGAACATGTTCCAGCAGCTCAATTCCTGATCTTCATACTATTGGATTCAGCCATCTATTCATTCTTGTATGTCTGAGTGTCTGTGAGACTACAACACTGGCTTACCAGAAGATGTTTCACACATGTCACTGATACCCCTATGAATACACTGAGGCACATTCAGCCCTACTTCCCTTGGCATTCAATTTTGCAGGCATCCAGTGGAAATCTGTAATAGTATCAGGCAACAACTAGAAATCCACAGTAATCTCAGGCAATTTAAGGAGTCATGTCTTCTCCCTAGTCATGAGTCAGCATTAGCATCAGCATTAGTAATNGGTTTTAGTGGTGGCTTCGCCGGAGATGGGCGAGGAGAGGTGGGTGTGCAGACAGACCGGGACAGGGCAGGACACGGGGAGAAACCTCATCCCTTTGAAGCGACTGGAATTGCTGAACGAAGGAATGTGGTGGTGCGTAATTCACAACAAGTCTTGCCACTCCAGGGTTTCAGACACCTTTCCCAGCCCTGTCCCCGGGGCCACGGGCAGGTTGGGGCTGCTGGGCTCCTGCAGCCGGGGGTTCCCTGAGGCCATGGCTGGCCCACGGTGCCATGAACACCTGTGCTTTCCTCAGGGCTTGAAAAACCTGGTGCTGATGTGCGGAAACAAAGTCCAGAACTCGTGACAGTAATGAAGCAGGTCGGTTTAATAGCAGCGCTACGAAGCAAGGGGGATAATTGCAGCCAAACTTGCCTCCCAACTGCTGCCATGGCAGTATCTTCACTACTACAAACTCATACATATTCATGACGTGACTATGCATAGACACTAGTTCTCTCCGAATAGCGGTGTTAATGCAGATTAGTGCCAGGAATTCACCTACACAAGTCCCTCCCAAACTCCGCCCAGTCTCCGCCCTGGGATGCCTTTCTGGAAGGGTGTCGTTTACTCTGGTTTAGTAGATGGGGCAATACTCAGCCTTATTTCCAACATCGTGTTAACAATTTTTGCTTTATGGGTGTTTGCTGATTAGTGTAATTCAGGGTCCATCTTGTCCTCGTTGTTCAGTCAGACCCTTTTGTTCCCAGCTCAGTGTGGCTCAAGTCTTTGTGTTCTGGGTTGTGGTTTAGCCGTGAGTTACAGCCCTCAGGGTTTAGGAGATGGTACCTCTGTCAGGGAGGAGGCTGCAGCAGTTCTTTGGGCTTAATTCCCGCCCTGGTGGGTGCATGTGGCATGGAAATATGAATGGTACTTCTGTTAGGAAAGCTGTATGTGGGTTGCTTTAATCTCAGATTTATGTTATGGCTCAACATGGTTTGAGAAAGAGGCACTGAGGAGAATATGTGTTTGTGGAGGAAGGAGTTGCCATTAATTCCTGTGGGAAATGTGAAGGGGTAACCTCTCTGTCCAGGGTTAGGGGAATTTGCTTTTTTGACTTCACAGAATTACACGGAATTAAAAAGGTTGGAAAAGACCACAGAGATCATCAAGTCCAACCTATTATCTAACTTACCAACCTACCAACACCATCCCATCATCTAAACTGTGTCACTGAGCACACTATCCAACCTTTCCTTAAACACATCCAGGGACGGTGACTCCACCACCTCCCTGGGCAGCCCATTCCAAAGGGAAATCACTCTCTCTGTGAAAAAGTTTTTCCTAATATCCAGCCTAAACCTCCCCTGATGCAGCCTAAGGCTGTGTTCTCTTGTTCTGTCACTGGGGGCCTGAGAGAAGAGACCAACCCCTGCCTGGCTACAACCTCCCTTAAGAGAGTTGTAGAGAGCAATAAGGTCTCCCCTGAGCCTCCTCTTCTCCAGGCTGAACAACCCCAGCTCCCTCAGTTGTTCCCCACAGAGCTTGTGCTCCAGCCCCTTCACCCATCCTCGTTGCCCTTCTCTGAACACGTTCCAGCAGCTCAATTCCTGATCTTTGTACTATTGGATTCAGCCATCTATTCATTCTTGTATGTCTGAGTGTCTGTGAGACTACAACACTGGCTTACCAGAAGATGTTTCACACATGTCACTGATACCCCTATGAATACACTGAGGCACATTCAGCCCTACTTCCCTTGGCATTCAATTTTGCAGGCATTCAGTGGAAATCTGTAATAGTATCAGGCAACAACTAGAAATCCACAGTAATCTCAGGCAATTTAAGGAGTCATGTCTTCTCCCTAGTCATGAGTCAGCATTAGCATCAGCATTAGTAAAATCCAATTAGAAATCCAATGAATTGCAGTGAATGCGTCCAAGTAACTTTAGATGGTACTTTTACAATTTCAAGTCTACTTCATACTTGACTGCAGGTGTTTTCTCTTATTTTTGTGGCTTCAAGCATATACTGGAAGGGAGAACAGTTCCTTCTCTAGTGGAAATTTAATTTTTGTGCAGATATTTACTGCCAGAGGGATATACTGGAAATATTAAAGTTATAATGGATTTTTAGCTGGCTTGGGTTTTTCCTAAACCAGGAGTGCACTAGGGGAGGTGAGCTTGCCTTAATTTTCTTGTTCTGCATTGAAATGGAATTTTGCATTGAATTTTACCTTCAATTTTCCTGTCCTGTTCAAGACAATCAGCTGGGTTGTCAAACACAGCATTAAGGAGCAGTGTGGCTGCAGCAGGTAAGTGCCAGCCTGGTGAGATCCCTTTTTTGGGAGCAAAGACCTTTCATCCCATGTTGTGGATAATCCAGAGCTGGGCCTTGCATGGAACAGACCTTGCTGTTGTCTCCTGGCCATGCTGGGCTTGTGTTCTGTTCCCTACCACTTCCATGAGAAATCATTTCTGTTCTGAAGGTCTGGAAATGGCATTAAGAAGTGTAATCTTTTTTACTTTGTCTTCTTTATGAGCAACAAATTACAATGAAATAAAAGAGGGTGAAAATAAAATTTTATGCCATGCCTTTAAGGCAGTTTTTATACTTCTCTCTAACTAGAAGGTTAAAAGAGCAAAATAATATTGACTAAGTGTCTGGTCTTTACTTAAGTGCTCTTGAAAGTTAATCAATCCACTTGTACCCTGAACAATGTTAGCTTTTCAGTTCAGAGGGGCTGGGGAAAAATTCACCTGGCTTTTCTGGCTTTGAGAGGATGGCAGGGCTGGGAGCAAACTATGATGAGCTTGTTTGCCTATGCCTTGATGGAATTAAGATGGAGAGCTGTACTGTCCCTGGGATGATGTTTTCTCTATATTTAATTGACCATTGCAGCCTGTGAACAGCCCATTAGCTACTGTATTTATGCTTCTTGGGGCTACTGCTGAGTGGTGATAGTCTCTTCATCTTGCATTTGTTACAGAAAAGCTTAAGATAATTTGAATGAGTTTGGGGAAAAAACAGCAAAAAGGCAGGAAGAGGTGGGTTTTCTCATTGTGCTCATTAATACAGATCTATAACTTGGAGGCTTTGTTGAAGAGCATTAAAATGCATAGACTTTTAATGGAACTGCAAGAGAAAGCAGAATGGATTCCTATTACCCAAGTAATCTCTCACTGAAGCTTTGTTCCTGAAAAATGAAAAGGGATGTAAAAGTCCTTCTGACCCTCTGGTGCTGTAGCCCAACCCTGGACACATCAGAGCAGGACTAGGCAGGGAGGAGAAAGAAGGGTGACCTCTGGCTTCAGCACAGCCACAGGGAAATTTGGCTGGTTTTGACAAAGAACCTGGTGATTCCTGCTCCTCTGCTGGTTCCCCAGCCTGAGGGGGAGCCATGACCCTTTATCTTTCCCCACTGAGATGCAAGGATGGCTCTTTTCATTCAGGTAGTTAATTAGTTGTAAGTGTAAGCAACACCAAGATTCTCTATTTACCTTCACACACACACAGATGTGTGTTTTGTAGCAGGATTAGATCGTTTTCATTTCAAGGGTTTTTCTTTGCTTAACCCCCCCCCAGACAAACACACTCCCCAGACAGCCACATTTTTCTGCATGAATTTTAAAAATCTATCCAGGGAGCCTGTTAATCCTTTCTAGAATAAACTGCTGTGGGCAGAAGGGATCTTCCTGTCTGGCCTCCATGTTCCCAGTGAGCTGCTGGTCCCATCCTGTCTGGATGGCAGCCCAGCTGTGCTGGCAGCAGTTCCTCTCCTCTGCTCCAGAGGGGACGTGGCTGTTGCCTCCACAGGAGGGCTGCAGTTATTTGGGATTATAATTAATAAATCTCCCTGGTGCTTTTGGTCTCTGCTTTCCACTAATTCCACTATGCTTTAATTCCACTGTATGCAGTAAAACTGTGAAAGGGTTGTGTGATGGAAAGGGGTAAAAAAGTAAGGTTTCAAAACAGGCTTGACCTCTGAGCTCTGTTTTACTGCTCTGAGGAGGAAAGCCCTGCTCTTGCTCACTCTGGTTATCTCTCTGTTCCCAATTTGTGCCTTTGCCTGTTGGGTGATATACAGTGGTGATAACCTGCAGGTGGCTCGGTGTGAGACAGCTGGATTGGTGGTTTTAATCATCATTTACAGGGTACCCTAACCCTAACCCTAACCCAACCCTAACCCTTTCCCTCCTTCTTCCAGGGGAAGCTGCTTTCTCCTGAGGTGCAGATGCTGCTGCTCACTGCTGTCTTCTGCATGAGACCTTTGCCTTCAGGTTTCTGAGACCAACTTAGTGGCAAAGCAAGCTGAAGGTTATGCTTGCCCAAAGCCTGCTGAAACAGTGGAAGGGAAGGAGAAAAAACCAACAATAAAATGCTTGAAAACCTTGAAGAAATGACAGTGAAGCCACTTAATGACTGAGGAAAGGGCTGAGTAAAAGATGAAATAACTTGAGAACACAGAGTAAGTGGCCATAAAACGAGTGTTTATGCACGAGCAGGTTTGGGAAGCCTTGCTCTCCACTCCCTGTATGTGGTTAATGACCAAAACCTTGAGACCATTTCTGTTCGGTTGTGAATATTGGCAGGTTGGTCTGTACAGAGAGAGAAGAGATGGGGAAAAACAAAAGAAAAAATAATAGAGGCATCTGAGTGTAGCAGGTGGTGAAGGTGAGCAGGACTGGGTGTGTGGCTCTGTGGCCTCATCCTCTTCTGCACCAAACCAGGGGGTGGTTTTGCCCTCAATGTCTCCAAGGGGATCGTGCTGCCCTTGCAGATCAGAGCCTGTCAGAGTCATAATGACTCTGAAATAGGGAGAGATGTGATCACAGGCCCTGTAGAGCACATGGAGATGGGGCTCATGTGCTGTACTCCCTATTTTGGCCTTTGGGAATGCCTGGGGTGCCTGTACCTGCAGCAGCCCTGGGGCTGAGAAGGGCAGGGGCTCCCCCAGGCTGGGCATGGCCAGTTCCAGCAGCCCTGTGCCTTAAACCTCACTGAGCCAACTTCTCTGTATCTGTCTTTGTATCTTGATCCCTGAGCTTTGTCACTGTGTTTTCCCCCCTGCCTGGCTGAGGAGGGGGAGTGAGGGATCTGTCAGCCAGCCATGGTCAACCTGCCACAGAGAAATGTTTCATTGACCTCTAAAACACCTTAGGGGCTTAGAAAAAAGAGTTGTGGTACTGACCAGTGCTGGGACCTCTTGTGCTCTCAGCATGTCTGTGGTCATGGGCACTGTTCTCCAGGTGTGTCAGGAACCAAAATGGGAATTGTACCACATAGGAGCCCATATGTACATATTAGGGAGTACTTCTTAGAAAGTATTTTTGATTCTTTTCCATCTTTAAAATGTATTCATTTGCAGCAAGGAGTTTTGGGCCAGAATTGTGCTGGCTCTGGCAGGGGAGAGCTGCAAGGAACACTGAGCAGCTCTCAGGGGTGCAGCAGAAGAGACAATGGCCCTGCCAAAATTCACTCTGTAGTGGTGAGGCCAGAGAGGGAAACTGAGAAGCACACAGATGCTCCTTAGCCATCAGGGTTTGCATATTTGAGTATGCACCATTCACTCACACAAGGGACAGCAAACACTGCAAGGCCACAGCTTTAATCTGACAGGTCTCTCCAGGCTCCAGCCTCACCAGGTTTGGTGGTATTTAATAGGTCTTGGGTGTGAGGGTGAGAACAGAATGTAACCCACCCTTGCACAAAGTTAAATACTAATTGTGGGAAGGACAATCCTTACATTGCCTGGTTGAGATGGCACCCCAGTTTTATACTCAGGGGTGTGCAGCAGCTTCTGTTTGGAAATGGAAACACTAAATCAGAGAGTACGCTTTGTGGGAACTGCAGGTGGCAGTAGGGGCTAAGTTTTACAGAAAAAATGTTTTAAATTGCTGTTCTCCACAGTAACTTGGCATATGGTAAAAATCTGAGTCTCTGCAAGAGCCCTCTCTTAAAGCCAACACTCCATGTTTTTAAGGACTTGTCAGCTCCTTTCAGGTACAACATTCTCAATGAGTGCAATGACACTCCCCACTCCCTTTGGAATGCCCTGCACTTCTTTCCCCAGGGGTGGGTTTCTGGCGGTTATTTCACAGTATTGGCACTGATCTATAAATGCTCACTGACCTCTGCTTTTATTTATTGTGTTCCAACTAGGTAAGTCATTTAAGTGGTGTATTACTTACATTTACCACAATCAAAATCATGTCCATTTGAATTAAAAAATGGGTCAATTGCTCTAAGTTAAATGTAGGACTTTGAAGTCCTGTGGGCTGCACAGAAAAATCTTGAACGTATCTGAATGAAATTAAATACAGAACATTTTATCAGCCTCAGTTTGGTTTCTAATCCCTGAGAAGACCTTAATTCAATGAATAACAAAGAAATAACAAGTGAAGTGTTGTCCCCCTTGCTCTTTGTAGTTTTGACTTAGGAGTTTTCTGTCATCACATGTTTTCTGCAGTCAGAATAAAGGCTACACTTAGGTTTATTGCATAGTATGGGGATCTTGAGAGAGACAAGGCACTGAAATAAAGGTGGACTTGTGTGGTTCAGCTTCTTGTTGTATAAACAGACATGTGCCCATGTGCTCTCTGTGTGCTGGGATCTGCTGGCAGGGGCTGGGCAGGGGATGTTTTCAGTCAGGTTATACTGGGTTATGATTGAGCTGGGAAAACTTTCCAAAACACCTAAGCTTGCTATTTCTGAGCTCTGGGGTGAGGCAAATCAGTGTCTAGAAAGTACTAATTACTGTTACTGATAAAGCTGTACCATGATAAGTGAAAATCCCAGAGAGACTCGGGCTGATGGCAGGGTCACTTCCAAATCTGCAGGAAATGTTCCTGGTAGCATGTTTTCCAATTAAAAAGCAATAACAAAGTAGTTGGATGTATTGCTGGGAATTAAATACTTCTCTAGACTAATTGCTTTTGTTCATAGCTTTTCAGATGTGCACTGCAAACACAACAGATAGTTTGGACTGTGAAGGACTCATACGTGGTTTGAAAGCATTCCCTGGCACGGAGCACTCCGATGTTGTTTCCCCCTGTGTGCTGCTTCCCTGGTGCTGAATGCTGATTACCAGCCATGGATCTGCACTCTTGCTCCAGGTGGGAGCAGGAGCAGCAGGGAATGTGTGTGGGATCCAGTGGTGGTAGGGAGCACATCCCATCTCCCTGTGGGCAATCCTGACACACACGTCATGTACCGCGGGACTGTGTTACCTGTTCAAGAGAGATTATTGAGGGCATGTAGGAAAGAGAGGGTATTATAAATTAAACAAAGAACAGGATGCAATTTAATAACTGTGCCTGTGTAATGGGAAATCTCAGAGAGTGTGTGTAGGGTTTTACTGTCGATATGCTGCTGCTGGGGGGACTCAGGAGGGAGGGGGGTGTTCTGTGCACATATTCAACCACAGTTTAAAGAGAATTAACTCAAGCTGCAAACACGGACCTCTCCTATTCCCTTTTCACAAACATTTGTCTGAATTGATTTGGCTGAGTGTCTGCTGAGAGCTGATGCCAAGGTTGTGTTGCCTGCCCCGAGTGCCAGATTTAACTTGTGTGCAGGAGTGTGCCTGTACTTGTCGAATCCAGGGAGAGCTGCAGTGCCCTGTGATTTACCTTAACAATTATAATCAAAGCCACACAGCTCCAATGAGCAGTGTTTGATCTTCAGAGCTTATAACCAACCCAGAGAAGAAACCCTCCAGAAGCTATTTTATTGAATAAATTTAAATAATGCGTTAATTTTACAGAAATAATTGCATATGAGTAAATGGCTAAGTTAATCAAAGTATTAATTTGTTCAGCTCTTAGGGATATGTAAAAACTTAAATAATGTGTAAATACCACATTTGGCACGTGCAGACTCACCACAGAATACGAGCTGGTTGTAGTGCACATCTAACATTATTGTAGTGCAATAATCAGCTTTGGGAATGGTAAAGGAATTGCACAATTCCAGTTTTGAGATGTCTGTTAATGTGTATTTCCCTCATGAGCAAGTTCTTGGTGAGAGTCCCAGCCCATGCCATCATGGAGTCACCCTGGTGACAAACAGCCAACTTCTTATGGTCTTGCTCTGAAAAGTGATGTAGGAAGTTATGAGCTGAGCTGACTCTGGAGCAGGTGTAGGGCTGTTGGCAGAGGCTGAGGGCTGGTGTCAGGCTCTGGTAGCCTTTGCTGTGGTTTGGCCTCTCCTCGCAGCTCACCGGGGTTTGCACTGTCACTGCAGCTGCACTGAGCAAACACAAGGGGGGAGTCGTACCTATGCACAGAAAGTGGGTATTTAGAGTTGAAATTAATGCTCCTCTGCTCCCACTGTGCCTGCTTTGTGTATGTGATGGATTCGTGGGAGAAGTAGTGTGTTCTTTCCCAGACTGACATGAGATTTTTGTTTCTTACAATGCACAGGTCTTGATCTGATTTAGCTATTTCTGTCCTGCCATGTGGCAGTGGGGTGGTGTATTAACAGTCTCCCAGCTCCCTTCAGTGGACTCAATGGAAGGAATGGGAGTATTAGTCAAATACTGGCTGACAATTTTCTTAGGCTGGGCTCTGACAAGAGTTGTGGTTGGGAAATCATGACTTTCTTTTGTTATTTCATTTCACTTAATATTGATGTGTGGGCTGATATATGTGGTGGCTGTTTTTTAGAGTAGGTTCTTCATCCTGACTCAGTCAGGGACTGGAGTCTCGTATTTGTATTAAATATTGTATCAAGTGATTTGCAGTAGCTGTAGGGTTTAGTGGGATGAGAGCTATTTGTTTCTACCCAGAAACCTGTGGTTCCTTGTCTTAGGGCTTTGGGTTGCTTTTATGCTCTGTTCTCACAGGAGAAATGCAAATGCTGCTGAAAAATTATATTTTGATTACGGACCAAGATAGTGAAAAAGCATAACAGAAGAAGTTAGGTTTGTCTGCTTTTTGCCAG
>VYZS01016203.1:1343-24574 GCA_013400695.1 Neodrepanis coruscans
TTATGAAGACGTTGAAGAGCACTGGGCCCAAGATGGAGCCCTGTGGAACCCCACTAATGACAGGCTGCCAGTCTGATGTTACCCCATTCACTATTACCTAATGTGCTCGACCTGTGAGCCAGATGTATTTATTCAGCTGCGTGCTGGACATTTTGTCCAGAAGGATACTGTGAGAGACAGTATCTGTGAAACACAGAAAGTTTTACTGAGATCCCTTTACTGGCTTCCCTTGATCAACTAGATGGGTTACCTTGTCATAGAAGGAAATCAGGTCTGATAAGCAAGATTTTCCTCTCATGAAACCATGTTGGCTGTGACCAATGATTGCATTGTCTTTCAGGTGTTTCAGGTTTTTCAGGTGTTTTTCGCCACACTCCAGGTCGCTCAAGCTCCCTGGAACTGTTTAAACCTCCCTTGATCACTCTCAGTACTACTCTCACCTCACCTCATTGGCTGCTGAGGGCCTCCGGATCCTCATGAGCTGCTGCTTGGGTGTTCATGGTCTTGGGAACCCCTGCACAGTCCAACTAATGCCAGAACCCTCTTTCAGTCTCTTCTGGTGCTGCCTTACCTACTGAGGGTTTGCTCAGAGCAGGAATCTTCAATGCTGGTATTCATACGCAGTGGTGAACAGACTGAATGCCCTTTGTTGGGCACAACCATACATGGGTATATGAACTTTAAGGATGCTATTTATTAGAGAGTATACCCAACATCTGCTTGTCAGACATGATACTCTTTGGCTCTTGGCCCTCCCTGTGGTTGGCATGCAGCAAGTCCTCCCATCTTTCAGCAGGTTCCTTTCAGCATTTCCATTGTCCTTCTGTGGAGCTGGGCCATGCTGGGTGGAAGCAGCAGTGGTTTTGCTGTTGGCTCTTTCCTTTGGATGGAGTGCTTTCCCACTGCTAGCTGCATGGGCTACATGAGGGCATAGTGGCTGCCAGGAATTGCTCCTGCCACACCTCTTCCCCATCGGTTTGTCCAGCATGAGCTACAACTAGAAAAACAAACCCAGCTTTCTGTTGCCCTGGGATTTCCCTCCCACTCAGACAAACATCTGAGTCAGCATAACTACTCCTCATGATATTACATTTGTGCAAAGGGAGATGACTGGAGCACAGGACATCTGGTCCCAATATCTAAAAACACTTAAATCATCCATGTCATTCCAAACATTTAAGGACTTCAGAAGTTTTTAGTTACTTTCATATATATTTCCTAGTTGCTTCATGCAGAAAGGATTTCTTACGTTCAAATTTCACTCTAAAGACCTGGAAAAATGTATATTCCATCTCATTCTAAAGAAAAAAAACAAACCCTCTTGTTTTAAAGATAAGATCAGACTTGATTTAAGCTACCTTTATATTAACTACCTCTTTTAAAAAATTATTCTAGGAGAATAGCAAAACGTGCAGAGATAAAACAAAATTCAGATTCCAATAACTCATGGAAAGAAGGTGGTTAAATGTGCAACGTGAAAAAAAACCCCAAAACAGCTCATCCAACAAACAGAAAAACCCCCACAAGTTCAGCTTTCTGTGCTAGAAGGTGAGGTTCCAAAGTATTTTTTAGTTCCCCATTGTGCTTTTGGTAGCCAAGAAAGGAGGCATGGCCCAGTGGTCACGTACCAGACCTGATACTCTTGAGACTGATGCTCACCTCTATGTCCAAATGTGGGCTTCCTGCTTTTCTCCACCTGTAAACAGTGGTAGCTTCTCACACTACCAAGTGTTAATCCGAGTGCTCTGATAGTCTGATGCTGAGTCCCAGGTATGGGAAGTAACATTCAGTGCAGCAAAGAATTCCCTTTATGGCCCTCACCTACACTGTAAGTCATGGTATGTTGATGCCAATACAACAGAGGCACACTCTGAGCCCGCTGTAACCTATTTAGCGTGAGTGTCAATAGCTATCAAGTTGTCACAGGATGGAGCTCACTATCAACTGGCTTCTTTTTCAAATGCCAGTATGGGTATGCCTATGTATGTCACAGTCTCTCTCGCATGACTCTTACAAGAGAGAAAACAAAGTACTTTGATGTAATTTCTTTTCTTCGTATCAGGCTCCCCACACCTCAGGAAGGGAGTGCTTCCAACCTCTACCATTGCAGCATACTCATGTGACTATAAGAGGAGGAAAATTCTAATTTCTTCTTTAGGAACTACTAGAAAATTCACCACCCCCTCCACAGTGGCATAGAAAGCTCTCACTTTTCTAACAAGCCATCTGTCAGTCCTCTCTCAGGACATGATAATCAGACATTTGGGTCATAAGTGATATTCCACATGGAGACACCATGGCAGCAAAAAAAAGGAGGTGTGACACGCCTTAGTTTGATGAGAGAAACCAGAGGAGCTTGCTTATACGTTACAATGCACAAAATACTTTAAATCATTTATCTGAGTCTTGGATCATGTCTTGGAAGGTAGACTACTACTACAAAGCTCTCTTAAGACACTGTTTATTAACATCAAAATGAAATATGAAAAGCACTTTCTGTTAAAGTTAGGATTTGAACAACTCTTATAACATACCCTAAATGAAGTAAAATGGTATTGCAACAGCTAGGAATAAAATTGTATTGATATTAAAAATAAAAATAGATTTTTCTACTTCACTAGTGTATGTTTAGTCCTTCTAAAAATAAATTTCAAAATAACCAAATACACACAAATGTTACAATGTGAGTAGCCATTCCACTTGTCAGCCAAGACCCTCACATCCCAGACTACTTCTAATTTTTCTGGAGCAAACAGTTTGCTCTTACCAGCAGACAGTGCTGTAGGCCCTAGCAAAGATCACAAATCCACATAATTTCTGTGCTACTGTTTAGGAACAGCAGCATCTACTAGGGAAGCGGGGTTTGTGGAGATAAACCTAGACACAGTTATTTCTCTTTAAAATTTCACCTTATTTCTTTAATAACCACTACAGAAAACCTGTCCCAGGACATTCTTTCTTCCCACCTCCAAATCATTTCCCTTTACCATCTCAGTCATTGCCACTTTCGTCAGACCACAGCAAACTACTGGTTGGTGGTCTCACTGTTCTACCCTGAGTCGTATTTTAATTAGTCAGAGCATTGAGAAAAGGTTAGTGTACCGATATTGGCGAATCTTCAAACAAGAGTACACGCTGTCCATTTTATTCACAATGAAAAAGCTCTTAAAGATATTTTGATAAAGATTTGCCTCCTGCTTGCAGCCCATGATTGTAATGTTTATATAAGTAGGGGATTTAAATCTTTTTCAAATGAACCCCACAGTTTTTAAACCAGCCTCGTTATATACTGCCTGTTTCCGTTTTGCCTGCCTAAGCAAGCAAAGCAGAGCCTGCTTGGGATAGACTGGAACTAATTTAATGTGCTCCAGGTTTAATCCCCATCCTCCCAGCTTTTACTGGCAGATTTTACACAGAGGACTACTGCTGACTTTAACAATGATTCATGTGATAAGTGGGTTTTGATTTGTTTTTCCACATTGGAAAACATGCAACAGAAATGCCACCAAAGTCCTTTTAATAAAACATGACAAGACAAAGCCAGATTTACAAAAAACAAAACCAAAACCAAAACAAAAAAAACGAAACCAATAATCAAACTTTGGCATAAGAACTACTTCCTGTGATTAACGGCGCTTTGAATTTATTAATTACTGGTTTGCTTTATGCAGAAGAGCAAAGGGAGACCCCTACACTTGCGCTACAATGATAAACCCGCCGGTTCCCGGGCTGCCGCCCCGCACGGTCCAAGCCACGGGCGGGGACGGGCCCTGCAGGTGGCGCTGTTGGAGCGCCGCGGGGAGGGAGCGACCGCCGGGAAAACTGATCCCGGCTGAACTCGGCCTTCTGCAGCAATTACCCAACATCAGGAAAATCCTGCTATGCCGTTTCTGCAGCGGACATGCTGCTTTTCTCTCTTTTCCTTTTTTTTTTTNGATCCAAAGCTTTTTGATTCAAGGGAAATGGCCATGTTTATTTCCTTTTTAAACATCACAGTTCAGAGTCTGGAGGCCTCAGTTTTCTGGATCATGCAGAAGGTCTTGGATCCAGGTGTTTGGCTGGGGGTTTTTTTGCGGGTTTTGTTTTTTTTTTGGTTTGTTTTTTTTTTTTTTTTTGGTTTGTTGTGGTTTTTTTTTTTAGTTTTTAAAATTCCAAGGAGCAAAACGTTCATTAACACGGCACACTGGAAAAGGGACGGCCATTATAGAAGTAACAACTGTTTATTTTTTCAAAATGTAGCTGAATGACTGATCCAGAGACCACATAAATGCTATTCTGCAATCGTTTTCTTGTGTACCGAATTCCTTGCTCATTTACATAAACCAGATGTTTCCCCGATAAACCAAATTCCTTGAAGAAAAACCAGAAGTTTCTATATACTTCATGTCCAAAATGAAAAATGATGTGAATGTATGGCACAAATGTTCCATTAGGCACTAAAGGCAAATGTACATGCTAAGTGCAACAGTTTTCTTTCATTTAGCACAACTTTTGTGAGGGCTTAGGTGATCCTCAGCAGAAGCATTAGAAAAGGAAAATTAAGTTACTTAAATTCATCCATTGCCCTCAATAGCTTCCACTTCCCTTGTGAGTGAAATGTCTTTGCCAGATCTTCACACTCAAACTACTACACTGCATGGAGGAATACTCTGAAACAAGTGATCATAATTCCTCATCCCTACAGAACTGGCTCCTGGAATCTGTCTTCCCAGTACCAGACTCACAAAGGATCAGTGAGGAACAAGAAGAATGATTAATAACTAGTGTAGTGATCATTTAAAACTTGCAACCCTTTTTGCTACACATGGATAAATTTTGGTACACATGGAAAATATGCATTTGCTTTTACCACAGGAAGAAATGATGAACAGAAAAGAATTCTAAAATTTCTCAGTTACCTAATTCTTGCTGCTTTTATCAAAAACCAGCTTGGTATATCTAGATGATTACATGAACCACAATATTCTACATTTAATCTCATGGGCTGAATTCGTGGAAGATGCCTGAAGGTAATACTTGTTACTCACCTAATCTTCCAGAATATACCCTTTTCCTTCCAAATACACTTCCTACCAACTTCTGGTGTGGAACGATTAAAATCCTGGCAAGAAGGGTAAATCCTTATCATAAATGGCACAGAGCAATAGTAAAAGCAAAACATAAAGGCTGAGAATAACAAGTAAGTAACTTATCAACAACCAAAGGACCAATAATAACCCAAATGTTAGGAAAAGAGCAAAAGCAAGCTATAAAAGCCTATTCAAACTATTTCAGGCTGTTCTCTGCAAGAGTGCTATGAAATTTAGAACATCTAGTGCCATGGTCATGTAATTTAGAATAGGCTCTGATGCTGCAGCTATGAATGCAAATACATACAAATGCCATACAGCAAAGGCAACTTTGTGGATGGCAATGGCAAAAAATGGTGAAAATTTCTTGATTTGAAAATTTTTTGGAACTACCAGGATGTCCCAACTCACTCTGTATCCTGAAATTGAGGTATCAATGGGATTTGCAAGAGGTGACATAGATAGCTGTGTGCAGCTCATCTTGGAAACAGCAAAACCATGTTCTTAGCTCTTCCTTTCAGTGCAGGCTAGTAAACACTGGGCCAACTGCAAAATAACTGAGAATTGGTCCTAAAGGACCACTCCACCAGTTCACAGCCTTCAACAAAGTCGCATGTCTCATTAGCCACCTATCTCGTCTAAACATACCATGAATTTAAACGACAAGGTTATTAAATCTCCTAGTTGAACCACTTGAGAAAATGCGGTAACTTTAGTAATGCAAAATTGAAACAAAATACCACAGAATTACATGTTATAATTAACCTTTACTACTGGTCCTTTCAAAAGACACTGTGGCCTTAGCACATGGCAGCTGTGTTTACCTCTCGTGACACCAACAGAGCACTGCCAAAAAGCCCACAGTTCTCACATCCACTCTTGCACTGGCCACTGGGACAACTCTCACAGACTAATGGCAAAACCTCCATGTCCACAAAAGCTACATTGGGTATCTCAAAATTCTCTGTATTTATGGTTCCCACTTTCTGGCAAGAATGATTACATGAACATGATTATGTATGAAAGGATAAATATCTATCCACAAACTGAGCCTCCTGCCAACACCGACAGAAAAACTGACATGTATAACTGGCAAAAAAAAGTTAAAACACTATTTTGGCTGCATCCCTCCAAGCTGCAATGAGCAGCAAGCCTTCAAAATACATTCCTCCAAAATCACAAGTTCTCAACTTACAAAGTCCTCTCCATATAAAATAATGCGGCATCGTCATAGGCTGGCAGAAATTCAGCTCAGTCTAGAATAACTTTCCCCTCCAATCTTATTATGTAAATAAATAAAGTAACACTATCCAATCCACCATTTTAACACAACATAATCAGAGCAATTCTAAGTCAGCAGTTATGCTTTTTTTTCATTATTTATTAAGGGGGTGAAAAAAAACCCTCAGAGTATCTACTGAAAAGATCACTCACATAGTTTGTTCCCAACATTCATCAGTAATACACATTAATTACCAGCAGAAGTTCACTTTACACATCTGATACCGTAGGGGATGGTTGAACCCAGGTCCAAGATATGTAATTAAACTCAGTGTTTTCATCTTAGAGCAAGGACCAGATTGACAGCATGGTGAAACAATAGCCTTTATCTACACAACTAATAAAGTAAGCATGTAAAAGCTCAGGAGGTTAGGAGGTAGCCCAAGCTTCCTTACTCGTCAATCTCTGCCAAATTGGTGTCAATTAAATCCCTAAGACTGATATTCTCAATTTACTTGGTATATGCCATGAATAGCTAGGATGTAATATTGCCTTTAAACCAACAGTCTAAAACTATAAAATTTTGTTGCTTATTAAAATCAGTGTCAGACTGATTCTACCAACCATGTCTGATGTTTTTCAAATAATCTATAATGATTGTTGGCTGACTGCAATATTTGTGACACGTTGCTTTATCTTTGAAATAATGACATAGTTTCCCAACTCCAAAACTGACTTCACAATGTCAGGACTTCATATTACTGGTGGAATTTTAGTATTATTTCTACAAGGTCTCCAACTTTCCGGAACTATTTAAAGCTATTCACTCGTGAAGAACAAACATCTCTCAAGGGATATGATATAGGAACTTTGTAAAAAACCATGGTGCAAAACACGAACAGCTGTCAAAATTAAAATACCAATTCAATTTTTCTGACAGTACCATAACTGTTCCCTAGAGTGTGTATTTTGTTCATAATAAGCTGTAGATGTGTGAAGAACTGAAAAAGAAACTTCATGTGTTTTTTCTCAGGTGTTTTTTTTCCCCAAGAGATTTTTGTCAGAAGAGCTCTCCTGGTCTGTATAACATCCTTTGCTTCTCAGTATTCTATGCCTGCTGCATTTTTGAGCTGGTAGACTGGTGAATTATGTGGTTATGAACAACATCATGCTCAGTATTTATATGAAGACTACACTTAAAATGTTTTTTTGGAAGAAACGCAAAAGCAGCTTGCTTCTCAACATAAAATCTAAAAGGACATGCTGAAACAGACATGGAAGGATGACACTGCCAACAGTAAAGAGCACTTCGAAGTGCTGTAATGGGTGGGGGAAAGTTGGGAAGGGCGGCAATTAGAAATATTTTGGAAGAAGAACACATTTTTTTGGGTGAAAGTTAATTTTTACTGTGCCAATCAGAATTTAAGTTAAATTCAAGTTTATTTTTCCTCATTCAGTTTATGACCTCATCTAGTCATCATGGATGACTGATTATGTTTCAGGATTTGGGTATTCGCCAGCTGCAAGTAAAATAGAACTATTTATTTTCCTTTAGCACTACACTACTGCCATTAACTGTATCCCACCCCTTTTGTTTACAGCCTGCCACTGAAGCCACAGCTTTATTTTAATGTGGTATAAGCTCTTGTCTGGGGTTGATCGTGTAAGTGATCTAGCAGAAGTCTTGCACAAGGAGCATCACTTTGCACAGAACACATGCAGCCTTTACTTCTGAAATTATTCCTGTCACTGATCCAGACAGGGTTGTCTTCTCCCATATAAATGCGAACTTCAAAGCCATAATTGAGCAATGGGGGCTGTCATTTTCCTTATGGTAAAACTACATGTATTTAATCCCTTCAAAAACAAACAAACAAGAAAATTACTTTGACCTTTGCCTTGGCAGAAGGATTCTGATTTGAAATGTGTATTACATGTCTAACGCCCTGTAACTGTGTCCAGCTGAATTGGGTCAGATTTATGTGAAATTAGGAAAAAAGGAAACCAAAACAATTTAGTTTTCATGTTTGTTAATATCAAAACATCTTGTAGCAGCATTAAGTTTTAAACTGAAACACAGAGAACAACTAAAAAATAAGATAACTGGAAAAACTGCATTAAATAAATAATATGGAGTTTCTCACTTCAATTTTTTCTGCTTTAAACTATTCAAAAACGTGTGTTTGAATGTCCCCACTTTGGCTGTTCATAAGCCACAGGGAGGTTTTTTTTGCATGAACTCTTCAACCTGAGAGTTTTACAGAAAAGCTTCTTTACAAGGCTTAATTAAAAGCAGGTTTAAGTCGGGGCCCTCACTCAGTCTGGGTTTTATTTTGGCCTTCTCTCTGTGTCAGAAGTCAAGTCCCAGAAGACAAATGAAGTTCATTATTGAGTCAGGAGAATATTTTCTCCTTCATTCTAAGCCCAACTAAACACGTTTCAGGTTTGATTTTGGGTTTAGGTATCTCCAAATGAGATTTTATATAATATGCACCTAAGGGCAAAATGTAAGAAGATGCTAATCATGATTTTTAACTCTGCTCTACATAATAAATAATGTGTGAAAATCAGACTGCAATCTTCTTTGCGTGCAACTAGTTTGGTACAGGGAATCATATATTCTAAACAGATGGTGTTCACAAAGACTCTACTCCACACCATCAGACCTTCACAATAAATGCAACATCATTATCACGAAGTGTGGCAAATAGTCATGCAGTCACACTATAAAATGTATCGAGCAATGTACCAAATCAGAACAGTACTGGCAGATCTCTAGGAAAGCATTCAACTTTTTGCAGAATGTTTTAAGGAGCAGTTTCTTGGAGACTTTTGACAGAAGTTTTTAAAGCATCTCCTCAAAGGTCTCCTCAAAAGCAAGATTATATTTTATCATGAATAACTATAAAAGAGAGGGTTCTTAGTCATTCCTATCAGTCATTCTGGTGCAAGAAACAAGGACCAATAGGCAAGCAGTTAATCACTTCAGTTAACAGGAAATGTATTATGTTATCATTGGTGGTTTGGTAACTGGTCAGTAGGCACAGCCTAATGCACCCTGTTTGCAACCAATAGCAGAAGCAGATGCAAGAGTGTGGTATTTGTCATAAGAATTTCTAAGAACCAAAACACAGTGATGTTTTTCAAAAGGCCTATGAATGTTCACCAGATGTGGAGCACATGTGGTCCTTGAATGTGAGAGAATAATGTGACAATAAAGTTGAATCAATACAACATGTGCCAGTAATCACACCAAGATGATATGCAAATACTTTAAAAACAAAAATATGTAGATTATTTTTAGTTCCTTGGGACAGAAAAACAGGTCACCTGGTCATCCATGAATTGCTGTTTCCATCACTGCTTGAGAGCTCATCTGATTGAAATGTGTTTCTCCCTGTGTGAGACAAAATCTAGCTTTTGTATTTTTACGTAAGAAATTCCATTCTCATGCCACTACTTACTAAAAACACTTAAGAGTTAAAAGATTGAAAGGCATCCTCTGTCTCTATGTATTTTCTGAAAATAAAACTCCTACAAACAGCACATGCAGGAAAAGGACAAGTTAACTAGTGCCAGACAAGAGTGCTTTAATGATGTCTTAGAACTGCATCTCCTCTTTTGACTTACAGAAGGGGAACAGGATGAGAAGAGGCACACTACTCCATGCTTATCTTTACTTCTCTAGGTTCACCCATCAGATATTAAAGAAACCATTAATTTTGTGCTACTGATCACTTCTAAAAGAGATCTTGCTCAGGCTATGGATAAAACACAAATGCACAAAGAGACAGGCAAGGCAACCATTAATTTTATTCAGGCAACAAACCATTTACAGATGCTGACATTCAAAGTTCACACTGTTAGTCTTATGTGCGTGAATTAATACTGAAAAAAAATTTCATTTCATATACCTGCAAAAACTGAATTAAATCAAAATCCAAAGCTAAACACTGAAGTTTTGCACCCTGTTAACAGACTTCCCCCAAAACAAATCATGCCTTTCCAGTCTATACATTTGTTGCGAATGTATGCAGTCAGTCCCCTGCCAATTAAATACTGGCACATGTGTCTTCAGTACATTCAACCTCTTCTCTGCAGTGAACAAGCAGATGAAACTAAACCAGCACACAAACAATGCAAAACCTGGCCTAAGTCAGTGACTAACACTGCCTTGAAGCAGCAGCAGGAGCAGTGTATGTCCTTGTACATCTGCTGAAATCTTCTCAAAAAGCCCTTTTTTAACAGGGGGAACAACTTTCCAGTAACTGTGGCAAAAGCCAATCTCTCACCAAGACAATCTTGGAGAAACAGTAGATAAGAGCATACAGAAGGTTCTAACTGAATTGTTATAAAGCTCTCTTTGCTATACAATACAAAGTACTTGAATGTTGTGTATTTACTCCTTGAGTATTGAGTATTTCTTGTGGAATTCCAGAAATTAAATAACCTGCACGGAAAATACATATACAGATTGGGGAAAAGCCTACACAGAGGGGAGGCAGGATAATTAAGTGAGAAGGTTAAGAGAGCTTTATACTTGTTTTGGTTTTTCTTTCTTTTGCCACAAGAACATATATTTTGACATTTATTGCTATGTATCATACCATTACAGTCAGAAGATTTATGCCCAGCTAAGGCTAATGTCCATTACAGATAATGAACTTTAGGCAGTGGTACATGATACCAAGATTTTTAGCCTTTTTAAATTTTCTTTATTACACAAGCAGAGACTTTCAGATTTCTTTACAGAACTGTATCTGTTAAAACAGATATAAGAATGAATGACTTTAAAAACATACTTTCAAAACCAAACAGAACTAAAACAAATCAAACCAGTGAGAGCCTGGATACCAGGGACACCACAGCCATTATTAAAGTAGCTGTTAATAAAAAGGCCATTGAGGACCCATACCAGTCTTCCTTGGTGATCCATTATGTTAACCACACTCTGATCCTATTAGTGGAAAACAATAACTTAAGTAAATACATTTAATAGCTACAGCTATTGATAGTTACAGATAACTTAACACAGTGCCTATGTCTTCCCAAATTTAACTGTAATATCTTTATTCCTCTGTTGCAGAAGAATACTGGGTTAAGAAACTCAGATAAAGCCAGAGACATTTTTTAAAAACTATAAGAAAGAGCTCCTTATTTTCTGTCATAGAACACTTCTGCTGTGTTCAGGAAAGGCATCAGTACTATGCAAGAATAAGCCAGATGCAACTATGAAGTATGTGTGAATCCTTTGCTGCCTATGGCTTAGCAGCTCTTTTACCTTCCCTAGACTTGGGCACGGATAGGAAAGAAATACTAGACGAAAAACTGATGGGTAGAATTAAGTTATATTTGGAGAGTTTCTCATCTCTGGCACACTACCTTTTCCTCCTCTTTTACAAATGCACTCATTAAAAAGAATTTGAAACTTTTCCCCAAAGACCCAGACTGTCATTTATTACTTATCCGTTATCTACATTTTATTCTCCTGAAGGACAAACCTACATCACCCTGACAGTTGTGCTGAATAGAAGTGGTTTATAGACCATGCAATTTATTTATTGTAACTACAACCATATGTTTTAAACTGCTACAAAATTATGAAATACTTCCCATTAATAGTCAGACCAAGCTAGATTTCTGTACTGACTTGCCTAATGTGAATGAACAGCATTTCTGTACTTCAAACAAACAGTGTGAGGAGGTAAACAACAGTTAACTGTATTCATGCCTTATTAGACACAGCTGCACAAATGGGCTGTCGCATTTCATTAGAAAATACTGTACAAGTTTTATGTGTGCATGGTGCCCTTCACTTCTGCAGGCAACATGACTACTTTAAATTACAGGAACACTCACAGAACCATATGTTACTTGTTTTAAAGGCACAAAAAGGTAAACAATCTGGAATGGGGTGGTGCAGGGTGGACATCCAGAGGGAAATTTAATTTTTTCTCCTATGCCTACCACATTTTTAATTAACAAAGCATGCTTATTAAATATACAGAAGGGTAAACACGGAGAGGAGAATGCAATAGAAGCCTCAGAAAAGATAAATGCAAGTAATTTCTAGGTATGGAACAAGTATTTCCCTTTGCTTTTTGAGGGAAGGTGGGGGAAAAATGAGGATGAAGGAGTCTTGATACACCAGTGTGTCTTGTATCAGCCCTCATACTGCTTTGCACCAAGCCAGAAACACTGAGCCAGCAGGCAGCTTTGAGCAAAAATCCACTTTTCTCAGGCCTATGGCACGCTGACTTTAATATTTTTGTGCACAAATACAGCGCCATGAGATGAAATGCTTGCAAAGAGGCATATTAGATCAAGAAAGTCCCTCAAGAAACTTCATGGCAATAAAAGGTATATTTGCTGAAGACACATGAACTGGAGAAAATCTAAAGAAAGACAACCACTAGAGGAACTGCCTCTTCTTTTTCCAAGAAAACTCAAGAACGTGTGGGAGACACCTACTAGTTTGAGTCACTTATCTGTTACACATACATGTAGAATAGTAGATGTAGTAGTAACTTCTTTGATTAAATTCCAATATTCTATAACTCTCCAAGTGGGAAGAGAGTAACAACTCTGTTTTAAGTAGAGCTACTTGGTCATCTTCAAGAGGACACATGGCAATAAGTATTATACAGGCAGACCTCTGGCAAACCAGATTTGATTTTAAAAATTATTCTTCATAACCTACTGCAGAGGTAAAATTCCACTAATATTTTGCTGGCTGAGTCAGCATGCTACTGTCAATCAAGACTTGCTTTTCTAACCTAGACAAGGAGAGCTGAGCTTGCCTTCTTCACTGGAAGGGACCAAATAATATCAAGCAAATCTATATATCTGCAAAAAATGATGTAATAATTTATAATGAACAAAAATCTACCATGGCTCCATAGTTGGACCGAGCCACATCAACTTATGTAGTACTGTCTCTTTGTGTAGCTCCCTTAGGGGGTGGGGTTTTCACTGAAAACAAAGGCAACAACAACAAAGTGAGTTCTCTAATGCATTGCCAGTTCCATTTCACTATAATGAAGATAAAATTTAAAGTCCAGAAAAACAGTTAAGCTTTAGATCACCCTGATCTCTTGGCTGGCCTGAAAACTCAGAAAACTAACACCACCTTGTTTTCCATCAAATAAGTAAAATCAAATTAAAAATACATTTGCTTTCCTACTGGAAGTAACATGCACCCGTATGTCTATGTATGCTCCATGTGCGCAGAAATGTCTGTGATCCAAGGAAGTGTGGGAGCCAGTGGGAAGGGAAATATACAATTCATTAAGGTGGGGAGACAGAGGGAATGCAATGTGGCAGCCCCACTGTTCACTTTGGCTATTGCCCACAGTAAAGTTTTCATTAATTTTTGGCTGTGTTGTTCCTCTGCTTTCTCCTTGCTAGTCTGTAGGAAATCATCAAGTATATCCTCCAAAGGAAGAAAAACCAAGCTGACAGGCTAATATAATCAGACTCAAACCCAGATGTATACTGCTGGCACTATCAAACTGGTTTGCAGATAACAGATTTGATAGGTGATTACTGTCTCAGTGCTAAGAACCACAATGACACACAGTTCCCACTGTGCTCTGTGGTGTGATTTCATTATTATTATTATTATTATTATTATTACAGTATCTGGACTCTTATCTAGGAATGACACATGGACTGTAAAAACAAGGCAATGCTCATTTCCTTAAAGACGATGATATAATGTCGTGGGGTGAAAATGAAAGTGAAATAAAACGTGCCTTTTTTCCTACCGTGGGGGTCCAATGAGCCGGGGAGGCCTGCCCGGGGGCCGGTGGTGCGGGGCTGAGGGCAGTGCCCACGCTGCTTCGGTGGTCCCGTTCCCCCGCTGTGCTGTGCAGGGCGGCGGGGCTGCCCTTGGGGCTTGGCGCTGCCCGGCGCTACTTAGTCCAGCGGCGCCAGCCCCGGCGGCGGCCACAGCACAGCCAGCGGAGGCCCCCCTTCCCCCGGCAGCAGGGGAGGAGCGCGGTGGAGGTGGTGCTGGCTCCTTGGCCGCTGGCTCCTTGGCGTGGGAGGGGCCAGCTGCCAGGGTTGCCTGGCCATCGCTGCGGTTCCTCCCGCCTCTGCCTCCCTCTGTCCCTGGGCGTCCACTCGCCAGGGGCGAGCGGGGTGGAGTGCGGGGCGGCGCGGAGGGGAGCTGCTGGGTGCCGGTTCTTGGGGCTCGTCCCCAGGGTCGGCGCTTGTGCAGGGCGCTCCCTCCGCCCTTCTCCGCGGGCCAGGGGAGGCGGCGCTGGGCGGGGCCCTGCNCCCAGCGACTTGGTGTGGTAAATATCTGGGAGGGGGAGCTGTTCTTTTGATCGCATTTTTCGTGATCAGGTTTTTTTCTTTCTTTCCTTTTTTTTCCTTTCTCTTTATGGTGGGGTGGACTTCCTTTTTCTCGGAATTGCATTCTTCCTCGTGAATTTCTGGGAGGCGGATTTTTCTTCCTCAGGGAGGAGGGTTGTTTCTTCCCTTTCTTTTTTTTTCCGTTGTGGTTTTTTTTTCTTTTTTCCTGGGGGGTGAGTGGTCTGGCAATTATCGGCGACTATTGCCCGAGGCCCAAAGACCACATCTTTTTTTTTCATTAGCACTAAATCCCTCCCTGGGCTATCAGGAAGGGGAGGGAGGGGGGCGCGAGGTTTCTAATTTTTCTTGAGTGTTTCTCCTTCAGTCAAAGCCGGGTGGAAGCTCGCGCTGCTAAGGGGGGTCCTCAGATCGGCCATGTGCTTCTTCTAACTACCCCGGCGTCTCTTTGGGGGGCCCAGAGAGAGACCAGCACTATTTCCAGAGCGTCCTCATCCCAAAACGGGCTCTGGGAAACTTAATTTGTTTGTTTGTTGCACTTTATTTGTCGGGTTTTGTGTGTGCGCAAAACAAACTGTGATATTTGTGTGTTTGTGGCTTCTCTCAGAATCTCTTGTCCAAAATCACTGAATTTGTGGTAAAACCACGACATATAATCAACAAAAGCAGAAAAAAAATCCAGAGGTATAGGCAGTTCTGATCCAAACCTATAGCATAGGCAAAATCCAGTAAGAATTATCAACTAAGATATCCCAACTATCATCTTAAAAAAACTCTGCCTTTCTAACCTAGACTATGACAAGATGAGTGAACCATCTTGATTTAAAGTTTAAAAAAATTACATGAAACAAACCTTTCTCTCAAATAACCATCAGTATCATAATGATTAAAATGGATACAAAATAAAATGCTAGGGCACAGATGGAGCTGCCTAACTCTCCATCTCCATTCATATATGGCTTTGCCTGCCAGTAACACACAATTAACATCAAATTAATGAGCTTTTTAGTGGAGACTTAACACCATAATAACACAGTTGATTCAGCACTCGGCAAAATCTTGCCAATTAACTTGTCCATCAGGAGGCTGATGAACAGGGCATTGCTAATGGGATTTCTGCAGTTAAGAAGCAAAAAAGATGAACTAAGGGAATTCTAGTCTTGTACTGCTTACCTGTGACCACAGAAGCCACACTTAAAAATGCACTTACAAGTCCTTGCCTCCCAAAATAAAAGATACTGCTATCAAGAGTGTTTGACTCCTCCACTTTGTTAGATGCAATAGAGTGCGTGTCATTTTTCTGCAGGTTAGTAAGCCATAAGATTTGCCCAGTCTATTGGAGACAATTCTCATGTTTTAGAAAAAGCATTTTTTTAAAACACATTTCATGTATGACTCAGCCTGTCCTGTGCAAGTAAAGACAGAAAGAAGTAAGACAAATTCTTTTGTGAAGGTGTCAACAATCCCCTTCTGAAGCAGAGAAACCAGATCCGTATCTAACAGAAATCAGGTAGTATACAACTCATCAGAGAAGCAATACGAAGAGCAAAGCAAGGACTTATTGGGGGGACACACAACAAAAGCTCTGCCTCTTGGAGCACAACTGTCTGTGTAAGAGTAAATGGTGACTTGTTCAATATTGTTAATATTGTTAATATACTGGCAGAGAATCAGGATATCTGCCTTTCAGCCCGGTTAATATTACCTTTTACAGAAAGAAAGCAGTTTATGCTACCTTTTAATGAGAAAAGTCACAGAGGAGAAAGAATGGCAAGCAACAGGCAGTGCCATAGCTCTGCACAGAGATTCCTGGGGCTGGTAAAGTACTATGGCTTTCACTGGTGACAAGTATTCATATGAAACTACGAATCATGCAGTCCTTTTTCAGCATGGGCTAAGCAGATACCAACTACCATGTAACTACAACATTAAGAAAAGAAAAAAGTATTAATTGTTTAAACTTCTAACAAAATAAATGTGCATCCATGTAAGGGGGATAATAGTGGTTTTCTGTTTCCCCCCAAAAAAGCTGGCTCCCATTAAAATCATTTATACATTCAGATTCTTTCATTTTACAAGAAGTATTTTGGTTTTGTACACAGAACATTACTTTAACACTTCCAATTCACTTAATCTATTTAGTCTCTTCTTCCCACAACACTTTAAAAATTTTATTGATCCAGACATTTGTTCACTTAAGAAAGCCATTTCTTCATTAAGTGCTCATCTTAGACGCTCTAAGTGACCTGTGTATGGATACAAACTATTGGCTCTTTCGCAGGATGAGGGAGGGAGGTCTCTGATTTTAATAAGTCACAATAGCAATACTTTGTAACTTTCAGGCCAAAGGCAAATACATTCTTTGACAAGAATAAAGGAAGATACTCTTAACTTCCATGAGATATTGTACCCATGTGTAAAATATTTTAACCCCCTGTCAGCCAGAGTTAGAAAAACGTAAAATGGTTTTCTCTCAACAAATTAATAACTCATCAGTAAAAACAGCTTCTGTTTGCTCTCAAAGCATTTATCTAATGTTAAAACAATCCCTACCTGTATTTTATTTTGCTTTCAAAGTAGCATTCTACTCATAGAAAATTATTTTGACTCAATGAATTCTATATATACATACAGAATAAAAGAATTTTTATGTATAAATACACATGTACCCACATACATCTTTCTTTCTGAGGAAAACTAGTTGTGATGACTTAATTCTGGCATTCCAAACCTGGGAAACAGTCCATAACCAAGCTTGCAGAGCACAAGGAATATTAATTGCAACCAACAAGCTCCTCCTCTATGCAGTATCACAGATAGTAGACAAAACGAAACACACTCCAAAAAGCTCATCACTTCCTCAAATTTAGTCCGCTGCTTTTTCTGTATTGCTGCAGTGCTGAGGTGTCACCAGAAGTTTAGGGCTCTGTTTTATAGAAATGTGTAGTAAACACATAAATACAACTGAATTGTTGTTAGAAAAAAGGTATCATGAATATAAGAGGCATTGAGCAAGCAAAAGAAACAGAGACCATGCAAGGCAAGTGTCAAGAAGTAACACTATTTCAGGGCTTGTACAGACCAGTATTTACACAAGGCCATGAAATGAAACATAAATTTTATGTAGAATAAATACTTGCAAAGTTAAAAATATCACATGTATAAAAGCAGAATCCAAATGGTTTACATGGACACAACCTCACTTTAAATGCAGCAAGTATAACAAACAAATGGCTAAATAAGAATTTACAGCAAATAATTTGGAACCTTAAGTAATTGATATATTACTATCTTCACTTCATCAGCAAATTACATTTGAACCTCTAGTGTCCAAACTGGCATTTTATCCAAAAGGTACCAAATTCCAGAGGATGACCTTTGCAATCAATATGGTATCATGCAAGTTTCCCACCAAGACAATTCATTCCATATGTAGTTTTATGTTGAAATGTGACTAATCTAATTTCAAGATTTATTTTTTTAAATGTAAAATCTCTAATTACAAGCAGCTAACATCATGGGTCTTCTTTCCAAATACTGTTGCAATATCTCTTTTAAAGAGATTAATTGATCAACATTGTAGGCTACCAAAAAGACTATTTATTGCACTAAGCTATGTAATTATAAATTACGTGTAGACTAAAGCAACATAAATAATAAAGGAATGTCACTGATCTTAATCTAGTCTATATAGAAATAAAGGTCTCTCTATAGCTGAACTATGAATTGGTTTTGCTTTTGTACTCCAAAAGCTTTTCTATTTCCTTACTTTTTTGTATGAAACTGCTTGCTTCAGCCTAAAGCCCATGCTTAAACTTTTGGCTTATTCCATCTTACAGTCAATAAATGTCATCTAGTAATTCTTGTACCTTGTAGAAAAGTTGAGAAGTCTGAAAACTACAGTGAGTTCCAAGCAGGGAAAATTTGCAAGCTGTTGTCCAAGAGTTTCTAAATTTATTGGCACAGGGTTCTGTGGAGGTGTGCATATGTGAGCAACTTACCATACTATGTGCAAATAAGTAATAATATCACCCTTGAAGAAGTAATGAATCATGCATACCCTGCATTTGTAAAAACGGTAGAGAATCATAGCACAGGATGGAATAGTTATTAACAACCTAGGTAAAGATCTTGCTACTGAAATATTAACTACATAGTAAAATATTCAGCTGTATTGCAGTTTTTCCAAATTTTTTTTGTGAGTTTGCACTGTAATATTCATAGGAGAAAAAATGATGCCATTTTATTAACCTCATAATGACTTTCTGCCAACAGAAAAATAAAAACAGTGAAATGTCATCTGGCAAGAAGTTTCTGTTTCTCTTAAAAACATGTCTGTATTTTCTGTTTCTCAAGATACCAAGCACAAAAACAAAATCTGTCTTCTGACAAATTTTACAGCACAAAAATGAGAAAATAGAAATAAAATAAAATTAGTTAAAATTAGTTAATTAGTATTTGGAACTCTACATATGTGAAAATACTACACTGTCAAGAGCTTTCCATGTAAGTGTATGTACACACCTTCCACCACCAGAGTATTTGACCTACTTACATTATTACCAGGAGTCACTGAAACCGAAAAACTTTGCAAAAATATTACAGTGTTCTCTTTTTTTATGATAGCAAAGCTTTGGAAAAATAAAAATGGAAAAAAAAATTAAAAAAACTACGAAGCTGTCCTTTGAAAAGGAGTAAGCTAACTTTAGAAGGTAATGACTTGGCTAGATACATCACATATTCTATACTGAATTCACACATAGCAACAACTTTGATACACAGAGAGACGGCAGCCTGTTCTGTGAGATCTATCTTTGCTTGCTAATTGGCATTACAGAACTGTATTTGTTTTTCTAAGCAGTCAAGGTGATGTACAGTGCCCCCTTCTATGTTCTTGTCAGAGACAAGAAGGATAGAAGTAACACACCATTAAGGTAGGTAGGCGGTCATGAGCTCAACTCCAACAGCAATAGGACTGTCACATCAATTGAATAACTATACCCAATATCTACTAGAAACAGGCCATTTCCAGACCCTCAGATGACATTTCTGATGCCTTAGCTGGGAAATGCTATGTATGGGAACACTGGCTCAACCATCAAAGCACTTACCTCAAAGACAGTGCAGGAAATTAAAAGAATCAAAACTCAGAGTGAACTTGGTACCAGTTCAAGAAGCATTAAGTATGAGAACTCAGACAAATCAAACAGGCAAAAGCTAAAAGGACTTTAGGTAAATATAGGTAATATATAGGTATTAAAGGTAAATATATCCACTCACCTGCAGGAAGAAACTGTGAACGTGTTAGGGATTTTTAGTTACGGATTGATTTTGTGGATTTGTTTAATTCCAGCTACTCTTGAGATAATGTGACATTAATTAGCATCACTCTGACAGTTCTGAGAACCAATGGCAGCATTATGGCTTTAGGTCAATGCTGAAGCAATGTCTAATTTCACATTAAATTGTGAAATGCTGGTCAGCAGGTGCAAAAACTGTGCCATGAAAAAACCTCAAGAAGCAACATTTCCTTTCCCAAACCCATAATAGCAATGAGTTTAACAATCTTCCAGATGTCCTTATTTTGGGCAATATGACTATTTTAAGACAACAATGCCAGCACATTTGCAGTTTCAGAGGGAAGGTTAGCCCAGACATCTTAAAAAAGAAGAAAATGTCCTCATCCTAAAGAAGAAACACACCCCTCCTCTTCTAGGGAAAGGTCTCTGAATAAAATCCAACCTGCAATTTAAATGGATGGGACTATTAATAAAATAGACTACTACTCAGTATGACAAGTATTTTACTCTTAAATCTTGAGAGTAAGATTATGCCAGAATGATGCAGCCAATTCTAAGAGGTAGCACTCAACCTAGGCAATTTCAGTGCCCTTCAAAGAGGAACAGCACTTTTCCTTGGGGAACAATTATGGCCCCATTCACAGCATCTGCTGGGTACCTTTAAACAGAATTTGGAGGCAGAAATCCCTGCTCAGTGAATGCACTATATGTTAAAAACAACAACAGCACTTTTTCTCTCACAGTGTCATATATTATTTACTCTGGAAACAGCTCCTCTTGTGCTTATGTATTTCATGAGCCTACAATGCTTAATAAACATTAAGCATTAAATTAAACATTAATACATTAAAGTCATAAATTTTATAAGAACAGGGGGTATAGCTAAAAAGGATGGAGTAGCAACACTCTTTCTTCCTTTGTTACCTCCTTAAATATAAAAACCCTCACTTGAAGGAAAACAAGGCAGTTGCATGAGGAATACTGCGGAGTTACAGACAGTGGGGTGTAGCATTTGGCTTGTATTCCCCTTCTCATTTAACAGTCTTACGGATGGTCAGAATCAGAAAAAATAGAAAGAGGACCTCAGCAGAGGGGAAAATACAATGGGGTAGGATATGTCCTTGATAAACAGGACATAGTGTTTCAATTCACACAGCATTTAAAACTTCTAGGTAGTGAAAGGTCTATAATGTGCAGAGCTAGAGCAGCAGAACACAGAGAAAATTTGTGATCAACAAGATAAATCATTCTGATGCATTACTCTTAAACCAGGACATGATTCTCTTTCCTTTAAGGTCAAGGCCACTGACATTCCATTGACATCCAATTTTGCTCTTAGACCATTCATCCACCCCAGCTAAGGAGAGGACAACTCTGCAGTAAGTATGCAGCTGCACTTCCAGTCAGAACCAAACTTTCTTGCTGCAGATGTAAAAAATTTATTGAGCTAACATAGGTCTGGAAAATGTAGTTAGAGATCTTCAGTTATGATAAAATAGTAGAATTGGGCTCTTTTCTACCTCCAGCAAGCCATTTTAGAACTGAATACCTGTAACTGAAAGGAGTGAATCAAGGAGCAAAGAGAAAAAGAAAAATGGAAAAGGTTATTTAATGTAAGAGCTAAGACTAAAGGTTTCTTGTCAACAGTGTGATTTTTTCTGAAAAGCACAAAGTAGATGAAGCAGAGAATCATGAGACCCATCAGAGAGATCCAGCAATGATGGAAATTCCAAAACTGTGCAGATTTATTTTTTTGGGAAATATGAGATTCTAACACGTGCTGTTTATACTGGGTTATTTCCCTTAGCATCAGCTGGATTCTGACATGTATCCATCAGCAAAAAAATCTGGAATTCCCAAATTGTCAGAGTCTAATAATATTACTCCCAGTAGAACTTTCACAAACAGTTGTCTTCTATGTAGTTCCAATATGTAATAGAAACAATGCTACTTTCATGTTGAAACAATTACTTGTTATTGATGATTCTTTAAGATTTATTATTTTAAAATATCTGAAACATAACAAATATGCTACATAATTTCTCAGTAGTACTGCTGAAGTAAAATACAACAGCATCAAATTTAGTGCAGTGTGCTATGTACCAGCCATTCACAATGTAACATCCTAGTTGATTTTTTAAAAATAAAAATATTTTTGACATCTTCTGCGTTTCAGTACTTTGCTCTTCTTCCAAATCTTTGTCAACAGGTCAAAGACAGGCCACGTGCTCAGAAGACTATCTTCAAAACAGAGTCCATGTTTTTGACTCTGCTTTGAAAATTACTGCTGTTTGAACTACTGAAAATGAATATGTGCTAAAGGAATGCTACAAATGTTAGCCTAGAAAGTTTGCTTTGGCTAGCACAGTTTACCTTAATATGATGAGTGGAAGGCAGTGGGTATAATCCAAAGCCACCTACGATTACGAGAGTGCTTGTTAAACATTTCTTTTTTACAAAATATATAGTTTAGTTGTATCTTACCTCTGTTTTTCCACTCCCTGCTGATTTACCACATGGCTTCTATATAGGCAGCTGTCTGTTGCTGTTAAAACAATGCTGAGTTAGCATCTTTATTTTAATTCTAAAGCTGAACTGGTTTTAAGATGGAATTTAGCCAGCTTCTGAGAAGAGCTATGTGCCATGACTCACTGCAGGAGAGAGAAGGGAACTACTGGCTCTCAGTCTCATCTTCTGCAGTCCAGACAAACTAAAGAACGGCTGCAATGAGTTCTTTTACCTGAGATGTGCTTGTTTCTTAACTAGAGAAAGAAGGTTGCCTATAGTACTCAAAAATATTTCAGTTTTACCACGAGAGAATAGTTTTTAAAATGAATGTAGACAAGAGCTTGCTATTATCTAAGTTTTGTATTTTTTTTCCCCAAACCTTCCAGAAATTGATTGACTACAATCCGACAAAGTATATCCCTCTTGAATGATCAGGGAGCATATCCTGCTGCCAGAGATCATGGGGAGAGTTAGGTTATTTGTTTGTTTCCGATATTTAAACAAAGATGGAATTTTTATAGAAGTATCTGATTTTAGCTGGGAACAACAATATTTCACTCATTTAAGGCAGACTCTTAACTTCATTAGGAGTTACCTCATGAAGATTTGTCTCCTGCTAGGGTTTCAGAAGGTGGTTCCTTTAAAAACAACACAAGAGTAGAAGAAACAGCACAGGAAGAAAAGTTCCGATCTTTTCCTGAACTGCAGCAGAAATTAACTCTACCAGGTTCTTAGAAAAAACTCCTCCTTTCTTTGGGACATCTCCTAAGGTTAGTAGGATAGAGTTCAATATGCCACTAACACTTAATTTCCTGAG
>VYZS01016203.1:38367-49211 GCA_013400695.1 Neodrepanis coruscans
TTTAAGATAATTCAATACAACACATAATGCAGTAGTCATTAAACAAACAAACAACCCTAACCCAAACCAACCCACAACAGTCAAAATAAATTTGAACAACACTAGATTTGCTAAACAACAACAGCAAAAAGCGATTTACAGTCACCTGCAGGAAATACTGTCATAAAATACTGACGAAGAAATTGTGCCTTCAAGTAAACTNTGCTCTACCATAAATTTTTTCTCTCTTCTCACCTCAATAAGGTCGTTTTTGTGTTCATTTCCCAGAAAAAAAATTGCAAATTGGTACTCTGCCATTAAATATAATACAAACCAGTGCACAAATAACAGGTAGATGTGAAGTGTGTTTTCCCCAAGCCATAAAGGAACATAACTTAATGACAGACAATTCAGTAGGCAAAGGAGGGAGGAGAGCAAGGAAAGGTAATAAACAAATGGAAGAAACTGGTAAGTTGTTAAAAGAAGAAAAAACAATAAGAAGAACTGACCTAATCAGATATGTGGCTACAAGACTGACAGCTGGGTAAGAATAAGCTACCAACAACTGCCTGTTTTGTTTTAGACTTTTCTTCCTCTTCATGAAATATACTCTGTTGCTCTATTGTTTAAGAGTTGCTTCACTTACTAGTCATTGTGACTAAAGCGTCACTGTCTTTGTTTGGACCTGGCACAGTACCTCTTTTTTCAGTCCTCAAACTTATGCCCAAATAAAACAATTGCAGCTAACAATAGCAAACTTAAGTAACTGCACACAAGGAGTCCTCTCTTCTTAGCATTTCCAGTGTCTGAGCTAAAGGTTAACAAGGAGGATTAGAATTTATTATTTGTAAGCACAATATTTCAACATTTGGCACAGCAGTTTCCAGTTCTCTTTTCAACTGTAGAAACAACCACCATGAACATATTTCTAGACACCAGCAGCCTTTTGCATGTGCTGTTCTGCAGAAATCAAAGTCTTCTTTTCCCAGCCTTTATTTCAACTTTTTCTGTGATTATTTCATTGCAATATCCTAATAGCAGATCTGTGATCTGCCAATGGAAGTGAACCGTATACTAGGTGGTATCAGCACAAATGGAGCTGGCAGGCAGAGTGAAGTCATTATAAGCCTCTATTTAGTACTTGTGAGACAGCATCTGGAATATGAAGTCTTGGGCTTCACAGGACAAGACACACTAGAGCAAGTCCAGAGAAGGGTCGCTATAATGATTTAGGAGGCTAGAGAAAATGATGCACAAGTAAGGCTAAAGGATATGGGTTTGCTTAATCTTGAGATATAAAAGCAGTAAAGGTTGTTACTTACTACCTTCAAGGATGTAATGAGTGACTATGGGGAAGACCAAATCAGATGTCTTGAAGATGCACAGTGGAAAGATAAGTAATGGTCACACACTGCAGCAAGTGAAAACTCAAACTGTACATAAAGGAGAATATTTTCTCCCCAAGAATGGTTAAGTCTGGTGCAGGGCACCCAGACAGGCAGTGGAATTGCCATCTTTAGACGTATTCAAAATTCAGCTGAATAAGGTCCAACATATCTAGTTTAACCCCTAAGCTGCCCTTGATTTGGGCAGAGGCTGGAATAGATGAACTTCAGAGATCCCTTCCAACCCAAGATTATTCTACAGTTCATCCTTATTTGTTGATACCATGCATTCTGTGCTATGATGGAAGCCATCAAAAAGGGAAAACTTCCTGCCAAGCCTTTTCATTCAACTTCATATTACATAATTCTATCTCTGGGATCCTTGATAAGAAAGGATGCCTATCTGTGCTCTCAAAATGAGCCTTCTGCCACTGCCTTATCTTCTTTACCAAGCGTCTGCCACACTGTTGCTTCCACACCAACAACTGTTTCCAAGCCCAGTAAGCATTCTATTCACTCTCCAACCTGCACAGAATTCACACCAAGAGTGTAAGTACTTGCTCCTAACAAATCACGTTTCTTTCAACTATAGAAACTGACATGTACTATACAGAAAAAGAAGGGGTGGATAAATTGCAGAATATGCATATGGGAATCACAACTGACATAGTTCCAGTTATTCTAAGGTATATTTCTTTTCCTTTGAGTAATTATTTTGTACTCTCAAGGCTGCTACTCTGAGTATTAGCAGCTGAAAGTGAAAAAGAATGAACTGGCACACCATCCAACTTGAAAGAAGTGCAATGATTAGTGCAAAGATGTCTCCTCAGTTGGCGATGTTTCTAAACAACATTACACACAAATGCAGTGTCAGTTACTGATGAAACCTAAACTTCTGCTCCTAAATCTCTCTCCATCTCACCTATTGTCACACGTGCTGAAAAAAGAGAACTTTGCTGTCAGGAATACCAGTATTCTTTATTTTTTCTGTTAGGTCTAATGAATTACAAAGATCATCTGAAAAGTTAGTTGCTTAAGAAAAACAGCAGAAGGCTTCATATTCTTTGCACATCTGGAGCTTGGATCAATATTTCTGTCCTAGACTGGTAAACCTAGATGACTATCAGAAGATGGGTTTTATACAGTTAGATAGATGAACCCGCCCCAGTGTTGAAGCCCTGAACTTCAGCCTGATGTAATACGGCAAGGTGAAACAGCCATAATATCAATTTCTTTCTACAGTTCTCAATACGGTAATTACTATTCAGAAAGACCATCTTCATCAATAGTTATCAGGGAACGCCTCATCCCACTAAACTCCAAGAACATTCCCCTGGGAATGCAAAGGCCTATACAGAAGCTCCCCAAACAGGAACATATCCAACACTTACAGAAATACTTCGGTCTTCAAAAACACTTATGGTGAGAAGTAAAAAGCCTTCCTGCCACCGGGGGTGAGAGATGCAACAAAACATCTGCCATTTTGACCATCACTGAGGTTGGGAACATTTGCTTCAGGTCAAGGCTATGGGTTTAGTTGCACTACAGGGAGAAATCTGGAACTGAGTATTGCAATAGGCTGGAAAAATCATATCTATTTGGCTAGAAAGACCTACACTGCAGAACTTCTGTTACTTTTGATGAGACAAAAAGCAGACTAATTTAACCCAGGAACCACCTGCTCAGGATCACAACAGAAGGAGTTCAGGTCTGAGAAAAGCAGCATCCTCTTTCTTTGCAAAAGTGCTCTAAGAAGCTCAGGGAATCCTTGGAGCAACTCTGTGAGACCCACCATCAGGAATTTGGGACTCCTCAGGCTAAGCCAGGCCTGTCTCAGTTGAGTTGGTACAGGAAGCCACTTGCTTCATGAGGTTGCCGGGAGGGAAACATTGGCTGCTGCCTCACTAATTCTGCAGCTTGCTCTCCCAAAGGATTTGGAGACCAGGCATCAGAGAAACATAATGAAAATCCCAAGAACCAGTCTACAATATGATGTCCTCTCTGCAAAATACGAAGACTATCATGTCTCCCAAGCCCAGACATTATCCAGGTATCCATCACTTTACCCAGAGACATGCTGCAGAATGGATTCAAACACCTGCACACCATATCAAGCTCTGCAATGATTATTGGCCTTCTACTCCCTTGTAAGGACTTCAAACTCAAACTGATATTGTCTCACTACTTGTCTCTATCACAGAGTCATCCTAATAGATGGCCATGGTGGATTTTAGATATCTGAGATCAGAAAAGTTTTATTTAGAAAGAGATATATATGTACTTCTCTACTTCATTACCTTATTTTCTTAGCCGGTAGCTTTCATCCCAAAAGTTGACTCCAGGAACTGATGGTATTGAATCATGAATATTATATTGGTCTTGCAAAGAACAAATAGCATGTTAAACATCATTGCAATCCAATGCAACTTTTTATTAATTAAAAAAAAAATTTACACTTTGTATTCTTTATGTTTTTAGATAAAGTATTGATCTAGATTTTCCTGTCCATTTTAAGGTACTGTTCTAACTCAAAATGCTATTTCATATCTCCAGGCTAACATATCGGCATCTTCCTATTTCCACCCAAACAAATTCTAGATCAATTCAATCTACGTGAACCAGCCCATCTGAAAAGTTTACAGTACTCTTTTACCTCACAAAGACTGAGGCTTTTCTAATTTTATAGGGAGCTTGGTTTTTAGAACTGTATTTGTACAGTTTAAATGGAAACAAACCAAACGGCTTTTCTTCTGCTAACAAGGGATCGTGTAAAGGCACACGGCACTTTGTTTCTGTTACTGTATGAGTGTTTCAACTTTCATCAGTCTCCATGCCAGTAAAAAGACACAATAAAGGAATTCAGACTTGATCAAGGTTTACTGTGCTCTTTTCAAACAGAAGCGCAAGGGTGTTGCTAAGGCCACAAAAGAACATTTGTAGCAAAGTTTTTACCACTGCCAAATTCTATGTTAATAGCAAAGCTTTCAAAGAGAGACTCACAGGCTGCCATACTCATAGGATGATTAAGATATGCATCAGAACTAAGAAGAATGGAACAGGAAGCAGAAGAATGGAAAAAACAGCAACCTCTCCTGTGCCTCAGAGCAGCCTCCTTACAGTCACTAAGAACTGGGCAGAAGTAATCTTATTCCAGTACCTACAATCTCACTTGAAATTAGCACAATGCTATAAATCTCAACAAAAAGCTATTAAGATAATCCTCTAAACTTTCTTTCAAAGAGCTATTCAAAAGGAAATTTAATTATTTAACTACAATTCATTCTTTTAAATGCCAGAATTTTTATTATGTCAAAATAATTTATACCTACATATTTACTCCTACACAATGAGATATCTGACCAGATTTTGGCAAGTATTTATCAGCATTCACCTGGGTATCTAAAACACAAATGCAACTACCTCAGAGCTGATGTAGTTTCGAAAAAGCATTGCTTGTTGGCTTTCTTTTTTTTAAAGTGTGTGTGTGTACATATATATATATATATATAGACAGATAGATTGACATGGAATATTTTAGTGCCTCTTTATTTAAATGGCATCTAGAAAAGGAAAGCTTCACCCGTTTACATGCAAACAGATATTGTTTGGCAAAATGTAGCAATCCGAAAGGCTTAAAGCAAAACTCTGATGTAACATACTGTGTTAGTAACATTTCAGTGCATTTATATCATCCTGTAAAGAAGGGGGTCGATGTCAGCATACCAAACAAATAGTCCACAAAAGTCAATACTGGCAGCATTACTCAACTCCATAGTTATATGTCGTGGGGAGAAAGTGAAAGTAAAACTGGTCTTTTTTCCTACCATGCCGTGGTAGTGGCATCGTCCTCCGTCCCCGCGCACGTGGAGGGTCTGGCAGCGCTGCGGCGGCAGCCTGGTGTAGTATTTCCTGGGAGGGGGGAGCTGTTTCTTTTTTCTTTGTGATCACGTCTTGTCGTGATTATTCTTTTTTCGGAGGGGTGNTTTATGGATGAAACAGATTACACATTATATAAATGGGGCATAGCACATGTAAAGCTTTTACTCTGGCTGGATTTCTGCACAATGCTTATGCCTGCCTTCGCCAGGGCTGACTCCAGAAAATCAAATATGCTACATAGCTATACAGCTCAGGCTTTGTTCTGTAAATAAAGGGGAAAGTAGCTTCACAGTTTTATGTTCTAATTGTTTTTACTGTCTCTCTCTGTGACATGGTTTCCTAAGACCTGCAATTCTTCTTTCAAAAAGAATCAGGATTTTAAAATGCTTGCAATGAACAGCTTTAAACAGCTTACTACTCTCCATCACTTGCTGAAGTTTGTAACAACATAGTTCTTTCACTCACAAAGTGAGTGACCAATAAAATATGACAGACATACATGGAAGAAAAAAAAAGGAGGAAAAAAAGCAAATCTTCCTTGAAGATTGCATAAGACCACTTAATGGTCCACCTGAAAACCCAAGAAGGAGACAGCTACAGAAAAAGGTGAAAATCCTGTTGTATTTACAAATGTCATGGAAATGGTCTTAAATTTGAAACTGCACTTGCTCCAAGAGTCCATCCCCCAAAACGTACAACTTCAGCTGACTTCCTTCCATACTGACTGCTTTTGAAACTGTCAGACATCCCCACTACCACTTTCCTTGATACAACTAATAAAATGAATATGTAAATCAAGAGCACTTGAGAGTAGCATTCCAATCTACCCAGCTCAAAAGATGTGACCAAAACTGCTATTTCCTTTTTTTCTCTTACTTCTCCTTCCTCAGAACCCCTCTCCCCTCCTGCTGATTTCAATGGAAGAAGATGGAGTTCCCACTGGTCTGCAGACTTTTAGAGGTACTGGAGAGAAGACATGAATCCCCTTCTACAGTTTTTCTATTCTCCTTCCCTCTCAGGAGGAGTAGGACACATTCAGAAGATAACAGAAAGCAAAAGGTTGAGCTGTGTGCCTTCCCACAACTGTCAGATGCCACACGCAGCCATGCAAAGAGGAAAACTGGGCATCAGGTGCGTTGCTTGCAGCGAAACGTGGGCAAGCACATCCACACCTCAGAGCAAAAAGCAGCCTTTCAAAGCCCAAAAAACAATGGAATTTATTTTCTTTACAATGAAAATATGGAAACAGGATGGGATCGAGTTTCCCATCACTGCACAGGGCTCCCATGGTGCCAGTGTCACACATGCAGTTTGTCAGGCAGGTGGCCACTGCAGGAGGGCTCAGCTATACCAAATGGAATTCAAAGCTTTGCTTTCAAATGTAATTCACTCCTTATTTCCCCCGGGGGGTAACGGGGGGGAATGGGGGGGGGAAACAGGGGTTAGCAAAAAAGCAGTAGTAAGGAAAATACTCCAACCATCTGACACAGCTGGTCTTAGTAAAGACAGTAAGAAGAAACTTTCCTGCTAGAAAAACTCTCTGACATTTAATATTAAGGCCATAAAAAACTCAGAAAATACACTAAGAGTTGGGAAAAACAATGTGCAAACCACTGAGATCTTTCAATATAGGCAGAGCCCAAGATAAAATCATAAAAATTCGAGTCCAAGCACAGAGCGGAGTGAAAGCATTTCCCTTCTCTCCAGCCAGTGTTGCTTCATATCACAGCTGCAGTGGAAGGAGTCTTTCAAGAAAATACAGCAATTACTACCAGAATAGGCCACTAGAATTTTTTTCTTCTCAGCAAACAACAAAATTTTCAGCTTCCTGACAGAGAACTAAGATGTTGTGGTAGAACAGTGAAAAAGCAGTGAATGCTGTAAAGATGCAGATCTGTTTTAAAAAGTCATTAATGAATATGTGTCATTGCACAAAGTGACATCTGGGTGTGAGTTTCAGCTTTTCTGCATCTATGCACAATAAGAATTTTTAATTTTTGTGACTGTAGTGCCCTCCTTTACTTGTTTCTCATTTTATTCCTGTTTATCATTTACAAGACTGCCTTTAATTTTATTTCTACCTTTGAAGTTCAGCTACAAAGTTAACAACTTTGATAACTATTATGATACTATATATAATTCACAAAAGAACAAAATTCCATAAACATTTGTTTATGCTACTTAAATACAAAATCAGAAAATAGTTTCATCATCAACTCCTAAATGTTTCTGTATAGCACTATATTGGGCCCATGTATGTCAGATATTTAGACAGCCATCAGTAAGTGTCAGCTACTGTGATTTGACAACCAGGTTATTGCAGCTTTCACTGGATACCACAGGAAGGAGACACAGAGGAAAGGGTGACTAACCTAATCATTCTCACAAAGGAGCAAAGGTCATAGACTGATTGTTGCCTCTCAAAGACAAAAAGTAATTACTTCTATAACAAAGATGAATTTCAACATTAATAATATTTTCTTTTATGGCATATGTCATGAAAAACAACAAGGGCTTCTTAACATTATTATGGAATACTGACACATATAATCAAAGCCCAAACAGGATTTTATTCTTTACTGTGCTTTGCCTCCTTCAGACAAATTTGTAATAGCCCTTTCACAGCTGCTCCTTTTCTATTTCTTTGAAACATCTTACAGCATTAATATCACAAAAATTTAGAATTTCTGATAATATCTACTAGATATTTGTGATGACCATACCATATATTACATGTTATAGTTGTTAAGAGTTCATGAATTGACTGTACATCTAATTCTTCTACAATATCTTGGCAATTTATTCTATTACTCTTATTCCATGAGGACCTTGAGTTCAGCATAAAACAGTCTTCACATAAAACCTATGTAACAAAACTACTACCTATATAAAGTAATCATATGCAAGATCTGCACAACTTCCATCAGATCAGTTGCTATTTACAATGCCTGCTTTCAGGACATAAATTCTGCTGACTTCTAAGAAAACCCAAATTCTCATGCTTTGCAAAATAAAGACAAGTAGCACTTACAACCACGTGCACATGCTTTTAAACACACACCCCCCCTAGAACTCCACTGCTTCTTCACAGCTTTCATCTTCTTAACGTTGTTGCATTAAAAAAAAGTAAAATTGTCCCTAACTTAGAAAGATCCCATGGTGGCCACAATGCTCACCTGAAATCTGTTGACAAGAATGGAGACAAACCAAGGATGGGCGAGTTTTCCTCAAGAGGGTTATGTGGAAAAAGAGAAGCTGAAACCATCTTTCACACTACCACTATGTAAGGAAGGTTATGTCACATTACTCACCCATGCTCATCTTAATAGGTAAATTTTCTCTGCTTGCAGCCTCCACAAGGTGTCTCCTGGCCTCCATCACAGCTTCCTTTTGTTTGAGGTTCATGAAGGACTCCCAGAGAGCTTTGGCAGCTGGATCACTGTAAGAAAATGACAGGGTTACACTAAACATTGCTTGAATAATGAAGTAAGCTTAACACAACACTTATATTTTGAGATGAATGCTTCTCAGTAAATCTCTGAGGTGGGCAGGATAGAAGCAAAATTAAAGTGATATAAAAGCTTGATTATTCTTAGCAGAAAGGTTGCTACAGCTTTACAGAAAAGAAACTAGATTTTTTTGCTACCAATTATAAAACATTACAATTCACATGTAATAAATGTCATCCTGAAAGTAACCACTACTATTCATCCATGGGAATATCAGAACAGTCCAAACTGCTTCAGCTACCAAAAAGCTGTGGAAAGGACAGGTTCTAGCTTCCCCATTAGAGTTAAAATCCTAAAGCAAATACTTCCAGTGCTGAAGGGTGTCAGTAGGAACTGATGAACTACCATCACTTTGCATTCATGGATTCATCACATATGAAAAGAATAATCCATAGCAGAACGTAACTGTCCTTACAATTGCTTTATTTGCAGATTTCCTTTTTATTGTTGCTGTTACCAAGCTTAAATTAGGCATCTGTTTAGCTCATCTGCACTCAGTTCCCTGTCAGTCAGAATTCTCTCTCCTCCAGGACATTTGTTTCAGTTGTGAATGAATTCAGTATTTTCTCAGTGGCAGGGGAGAAGGGAGGAAAAACCCTTGTTTGGGGCTAAAGCTACGCATTAGTATTAACTGTGTTGATTTTTTTTTAAATTTATTTTGTATTTTAAAGAAAGAGCTTCCCTCTGTTTTTTCTTCAGGAGACATTTAGCTCCTAAATACATTTTGATGTCATTTACAACATGCTTATAAACATGCTAAAATGAACTTTGTTTCATGGAAAATAAACCCCCTCAATAACTCAACACTCATTACAGAACAGCTGTGCTTATGTTCTGCTGCAACATCAGGGCTGTATTTAGCAAATCCGAGCTGTCTCCCAAACCAGGTAACAGCTTCACCAAGCCCCACCCTGACATCCCAGAAACCTACATCCTCTGTCAAAGCCTGAGTGAGTGGAAGGACCATAGGAAGAGGACTGAATTACCCTTCTTCTGGACAAATCACAAATGAATAGGAAGAGCAAATTTCACCCTACTTCCATGGTTTAAGGAAAAAAAAATAAATCAGATAACCTAACATTGTTTTTCGTAACACTGTGTTTCTCTTTCACACAACGCAACTTGACCTTCTTCCAGGAACAGAGGCAGGAGGCAGCACCTCCCAAAGGCTGCCAAGACACCTGCAGCAACTCCCCTGCTCCATCACCAAGTGTCATCTGAGCACTGATGCTGCAATTAGTGGGCTGCAGCTCCAGGGGGATTCCTCACAAGAAAAAGCACACACACAATAGTGCAAGAAATAAGAGACATATTTCCAAAGCAACTATATGCTTCAAGACAATAGGCAAAATTTTTTGATGGAAAGCCTTGTCAAGCATTGGAACAGGCTCCCTAGGGAAATGGTGGAGTCACCAGACATGGTAGTCTTCAAAAAACAAGTATACATGGGTCATGATAATGGTTTAGTGGGTATTCGGTCCAAGGCTGGACTTCATCATCTTGGAGGTCTTTTCCAACTTTAATGACTCTATGATTCTATGATCCCCAGGTATGCTATTTTTACACACCATCTATTCAATTATGATGCAATCCTCCCCACACATTATCATTTTTCAATGCAGCTGATTGATCCTGTTTACACCACATTCACAGGGTATATCTAACTGCACCTGAGGTGGATTTTACAAGGCTGTTACCTTGCCTGCTAACTAATCCCTTCCTGAATATGCAGTTCCAATACTAAATCTAAAGAGATTTAGTATTTGNTTCCCACTGCTTTGCAAAATACCTATTGGTGTAGGTATCATACATAAAATGATATATAGATAGGATGAGATCAATATATAACAATAGCTAACAGAGTTAACTAGGTCAATCCGCAGAAAGCAACAGTTGCTAAACTCAGGCATTTTTAAATAATATAACAAAGAAGAAGAGCCACAGAATTACTTTTATGTTTTCTGCTGCAAACACTCTTCCTGTTCCCCCTCTCTTACCCTTTCCCGAAAAGGGCGTTTGCTTTGAAACACTGTCCATTCTAAACCTCCATCAGGGATAAGACAGGAATGACTGCTGGGAATGAGTCAGTAGG